>JANZLC010000001.1:18133269-18157170 GCA_026413385.1 Erythroxylum gracilipes
TTCCTTTAGAGAATTCCTCAATGGTTCAGAATTCGTTTTAGAATCATTATGTTTCAATAAGTTGTTTCAACTTATATTGCATTCCCAACGGACATGTCCTTTGGTAAGTGGAAGAGAGAGGAAAAGGGTTCGTGACCCATTTGAGACCCAATCTATAATACCCAATAACCATTATCTTGGGTGTGTTTCATAGGACTCAATCTATAAATTACATGGGACATAAAATAGTCTAACATTGCCCCTCACAAAGAGAGTGATGTCAGGAAACGTCGAAAAAAATAAAGGATAAAAATGAACCAAATAAGAAGAAAAACCTAGATAAATTATTCTAAAAAGGGTCAAACACAAAAATATAAAAAAATGGGAACACTAATCACAACAACAAAAGATGAAACAAAAATAATCAAAAATAATCAATATGAGTTTCAAAATTGAGCAGAATTTAACAAAAGTATGTGTAACATTATGCATTATAACGATTTTAATTTTTTATTACTATAAGTTCAATACTGAGGTGATAGAACAGTTTTATCATCATCAAATAAGATACCCTCATAGGTATTTAGATGGACTATTTATTATATCTCTTGAATACACTTAAATTGATAGTGCATTGTTTATATGATATATCTAGGTTACTAAAATGGATAGTAGGGCTTCAAATATTATAGCAAATTAGTTTAGTAGCTCTACACAATACACCCAAAAAAAAAAAAGTGGAGATGTTGATATAAGGAAATTCAAGTTGGATTCCAACTAAGAGGCCTAAGATTTAAAAGGAACCTCCATATAACATTTAACAATTATAGACTTAACTGAATAAGAGAAGGGTAACCATAAGAGTTATTTAATCATCAGTAGAGCAACTTTCTTAGTCAAATGGGCAACAACCAAGTAATTTGTAACTACCAATAAATATCAGTGTTGTAATTGTAAGCATACAGTATGATAAATAATTTGAATTGTGCTTTAAGTTTTTTGGTGGGATCTATCAGTGTGAAATATATCAATTTTGTAAATGAATCAATATAACATGTTTATGCTATAAAATGAAATAAATATATACATTGATATTATGACTAACCTAGCAATAGTTTCAGTTTTGTAAATGATCATATTATGGGACAATAGGGTCAAAACTTTGGCCATATGAACCATTATGTCGGATAGATTATTTTTCAGACTTTGGGAACATTACAATATTAAATTATTGAAAATTTTATGTCATCATGAATTGTTACACACAATATTAGAAACAAATCAAAGTAACAAGAATATAAATGAAAAAGGAGATGTCAAAATATGTTTGTTAATAGTTCATACAACACCATTAGAACAAGACAACTATAGCAACTCTTATAATAATATGTACTAATATTTGGTCTCTAACATCTAATTATTTAGTTTCTTTCAATGACAAAGTAATGTCAACCTTCGTATTCTTAACTTCATCTTCAATCTCATTAAATTTTCTTTAAAATGATAACTTCTAGACTATATTATACTCCACTAGATATTTTGTTTACTTTTATTTCACTCTCCTTTTTAAGAACCATCTATTTCTTTTCTTAATTTGAAAATTACTTTAAAATTTTTTTAGGAAATTTCTCATCATACAATATGAAGTATTCACATTTTCTTAGTTGCAAGGACATGAACCCATATTGGTTAATGATATAAAGAACTTTTATCCGTATATAAAATTTCAGTTAATAAATAATTGGTCAACTAGGTAACTTAAAAATCTTCTACAAGTGTTATGATCACTCTTAAACATTTAACCCATAATAATACATGACTTTTGCATTTTTCATAGATATGTTTCTAGATACAAAATTTTCAACTCACAATACAATCCTGAACATTATAGAAATATAAACATATTTTAACTAATAACATAATGATATATTTCATTTATAATTGAAGCAACTGAATAATTTTGCTAACTTATCCTTAAAGATAAATTCAACCTTGTGAAAGTATGGCAAGTGCCAAGCAAATACAAAATCAAAGCATCTCTATGAAAATATATAAACAAAGTATAACAAACAAGAAGTTCTTTAATTTTAACTTCCTAAGATGAGATTAAATGTCAATACTACCTAACAAGACAATTTGCAGCTTTTTTAAACATGAACAAAGCAACAACATTTTTACCTAAGTATAGTATAGGGCAATTTAAGGATAAGCCTTGGAACAATTAGTAAAGTTGCTCCTTTATGACCATAAAGTCACAGATTCAAATCACAGAAACAACCTCTTTGTAAAAATACAAAGAAAATGGTGCGTATATTATGACCCTCTCTAAACTCCCACAAAGCATAGCTTTGTGCACTAGGTACGTTAACTATAGTATAGTGCAATTTATAATAATGTTTAATTTTCCAAAAAATAGGTGCAACCATTATATATCATAAGGTGCAAATAATCAAAAAGCTAAAAACCTCAAGTATACAAACAAAAAGAAATAATGTATGCTCCTAGACAAGTAAAAGAATAAAATCATAAATATGCACATGAATTTCATAATATACCAACTTAGTGAAAGGTAAGGCTCTAAAGAAAGAATTCATACGAAACTCTCAAAATTAATTTTGATTCACTAAAACTTCTTGAAGTAATCATAAAACTAAGTCGAATTCTAAAAAATTGAAAACTAGTTTCTTAGTTTCAATTGACAAAACAAAATGGGGTTTGTGGTTAATTAGCTAATGAACTAAAACTAACAAAGAATCAAAATAAATCAACTGAATATAAAGAATGAGAAATTCAATTGTGCTTAACTCTAATTCAAGGAAAATATCTCATCTAATTACAGTATTAATCGTTGATCTAAAAACAATTATTTTTACAATCTAAGCAGTTTGTATATTAAGATAGTTATAATAATCTAAATTAATTTGTTCAAACCCAGCATTTAAACAAAAACTTAGCATTGGGTATAATAGCATTCTATATCAATTACATGATAGAAATAAACTAAGTGAAAAAGTTTAAAGCTTAAATTAAATATGGAGATGGCTACAACTATTCAATTTAGTTTTTTTGTTTCTATTAGGTTAACTATGAAATTTCATAAATAATATATTTGCTACTTGTACCATTCATTCATGATAATTACAAATCGCTAAATTCATAAATAGCTGTAGAATAATCAGCATCAAATTAATTTATCAGATCAATCAATATTAACTATTCATGAAATATAAGAACATAAAATAAAAAATATTTAAATTAAAATAAAAAATCTAAGTTTAGAACAAAACCTCACAAAATTATAGCTAGATTTTTTAATCTCATTGAATCATAATATTTTGATCTAGTCACACATAGCCATTATTTAAACACCAAAAATAAATGAAAAGATGAAAAATTAAGAATATAAAGAAAAACGAAAAAGAGTAATATAAAGAAGTGAATGTTACATTTTTTTCCTTCCTTTTCCTACCCAAAAATAATTTTTTTCAATATTCAAGAAATTATCTTCTAAACTAATTTTAGTCGTGATCTCACCTTATCAACTGTAGCAATATGTCCTCTTTTTTTTCTAAAATTCATTTCTTTGACAAATAGTATTTTAATTCGTCGCAATCTCAACTTGTCACCTCCTAAAAAATGGTTGCCTTAATGTATAAGACTTTTTGCTTTGCAAGGGTTTGGAAATGGTCATCAATTATATACAAACTTTCCTTTTTATTTTGTAAAGAGGATACTTCTGTGACTTGACTTCATGACATTTCATTCACAAAGAGTGATCTTACAAATTACTCCAAAGCTCGCTCTCAAATTTTAATTTCATCAATTAAGCATTAAAATCAATCTAAAACAAAAGAAATAAGTCCAATTAATATAACCAAATTATATCTTATCAAACATCCCCAACAACTATAAAATACCTTATTGGAAATCTGGACGAAGAAGTCAGGATCACAAATGAAGAGAAGAGCACCAAAAACTAAGGCCAAAAATAGAAAGAAGAGAAGTCATGACAGGAAATAAGAGCATCAAGAAAACTCTAAATTATGTTTCCAAAACATAATTTAGAGTTTCATATATTTAAGATTCACATCAACTATTTATTTGATTAACATTGACACCTACTCTTAATTAAGAAAACATTTAACAAAGCATAATTAACTAATAAAATTTAGGACTTTGTTAATTTTAAAAATTATATTAAAACGATAAAATCCTTTTTATTTAACATTAAAAAAAGGTTATAGTGTGCAAAGTTTAAGAATTAAAACTTACTTTCAGATTAACCTTAAACATTAGGTGGTTTAGGTTTAAGAAACGCCATCACTAGTAAAACGTCTACGTTGTAGGCATCATGGCAATTTGTGCAAGGTGAGATTGGAGTCTAGAAACAAATTATACAGGCAAAATATGCGAATGGTCTTTTCTGCACTACTCTTTCTCAAAAACAAGTTCCCTTATATGAAAGAGAATCATAACACCAAGAGGTAAGCTTAACAAGGTCTAAAATGGAGTATAAGAGATGGGAAATCAATTGGATTTTGGCTAGACAACTGTATTCTTTTGCTTTATTTATATACTAAACTACTCGATTTTATGTATCAGAAAGTCTGTGATAGTCTAAAAGAACTGTTACTTCTAAACATTTCCGCTGAATATTTCCGCTGCCTTGAGTAAGAAGTTGCAAGGCCATGCTCACATCTGAAATTTGTATCTGGGCTTTATGATGTCTCTTTGTATCAAAGCTCCTGTGCTTGGCTTGAAATCGCATTCACAAGTTGATCCACAACCACCACTCCATTCTCCACCAATCCCATCTCACCTTATGGTCTGCCAGAATCCAAAATCTGAAAGCCGTCAGTGCTGTGCTCTCGCTACTGTTTACCTTGTGAAGAAACAGCATAATTTTGTTAAGCTAAGAAGCCGTGATACTTGAACAGTTAGAAACTGAAACGACTAGTGAGTAGTGACTAGTGACAGAGAAGCAGTAAGCGACAAAGATGATGACCGCAAAGAGAGAGTGATAGAAAATTGTACGTAAGCTTACAGACAAAAATGAGACCACGTTCTGAGGTGGGAAGATGTCAGGAGGCATGTTGGTCTGGTAGTGTTTCTCATTTGTCTTTACTCGTCACGCATTCCCTTAACATTCTAATTCTTTCATTATTTCTTCCATGCCTTAATTTAAACATCACCATTGTCACTGTGTGTCTCTGGTTAACTCAAGCCTCTCTCTTTCTCTTTCTTTTTCTCTCTCTTGCTCCCGTGAACACAGTTATGGTGCATTGTTTTATGCCAGACCCACAACAACTAACATTTTATCTACAGTAGCTTTCTGTTTGAGCGCAACATCTCATAGCTTATCCTTTCTTGGTTTGAGGTGCTAAATAAATGGAGTTTGTGCATGGTTTGCCATATTTGCTAATCTTGTTTACTGCTCATAAGCTCTGCTTTGGGAACTATGATGTATCTGTTCAGCTCAACGACGATGTCTTAGGCCTGATTGTTTTCAAGTCGGGCCTCATGGACCCATCTTCCTCTCTTAGCTCCTGGAATGAAGATGATGACTCTCCTTGTTCATGGAAGTTCATACAGTGCAATCCAGTTACTGGTAGAGTCTCCGGAGTGTCGCTTGATGGGTTGGGGTTATCAGGAAAACTGGGTAAAGGGCTCCAAAAGTTACGGCATTTGAAGGTATTATCACTTTCACAGAACAACTTCAGTGGTAATATTAGTCCTGAGCTTGGTCTCAATTTCAATACTGGTCTTGAAAGGCTTAACCTGAGTCACAATAGCCTTTCAGGTCTGGTTCCATCTTCTCTTGTCAATGGCGGTTCGATTAAATTTCTTGATCTCTCTGAGAACTACCTGTCAGGTGCACTCCCTAATGACTTTTTCCAAACCTGTACCTCACTACGTTCCCTTTCTTTAGCTGGAAATGTGCTACAAGGACCCTTACCTAGTATGGCAAGTTGCTCTTCTTTGAACAGTCTTAATCTCTCAAACAACCAATTATCCGGTAACCCAGAATTTTCTTCTGGAATTTGGTTATTGAAACGACTTCGAACTTTGGATCTCTCGTATAATTCATTTTCCGGGTCTGTGCCATATGGGGTATCAGTAATTCACAACCTAAAAGATCTCAGGTTACAGAGTAACAAGTTTTCAGGAACAGTTCCTGTAGATATTGGTTTCTGTCCGCACTTAAGAATGTTGAATTTAAGTGACAATCTTTTCAGTGGATCCTTGCCTGAGTCCATGCAAAGTCTAAGCTCCCTCAGCTATTTTAGTTTATCAAATAACATGTTGACAGGTAATTTCCCTCAGTGGATCAGCAAACTTCAGAATCTTGAATTCTTAGACTTGTCAAGCAATGAACTGACTGGAAGCCTCCCACCATCAATTGGCAACCTGAATTCCCTTAAGTATGTTAGTTTATCCGGTAACAAGCTGACAGGTGACATTCCTCCAACTATAGTTCACTGTACCATGTTGTCGGTAATTCGAATGGGAGGTAACAGCTTTACTAGTAGCATACCAGAAGGGTTGTTTGAGCTTGGCCTGGAAGACGTAGATTTCTCAAACAACAAACTGGCAGGTTCGATCCCACATGGTTCAAGTAAGTTCTTCGCATCAATTCGCACATTGGACCTTTCAAGGAACAACCTTTCTGGACATGTTCCAGAAGCAATGGGTCTCTCCTCCAGTCTGAGATACCTAAACTTATCCTTGAACAACCTTAAATCAAGAATGCCACCGAAGCTTGGTTACTTCCAAAACCTAACAGTTGTGGACCTTCGGAACAGTGCATTGCTTGGCTCAATACCTGCAGATATATGCCAGTCTCGCAGTTTGAGAATTCTTCAGTTGGATGGCAATTCATTCACTGGCCTCATTCCTGAAGAGATAGGAAACTGTTCATCTCTCACCTTCTTGTAAGGCTCATACTAGTTTTGTTTTTCTCATACATCACATCTCTAGGGATAACATTGTTTTTTGAGGCCACAACAGATCTTAAGTCGAAAAAGATGGAGTGAAAGAAAAGAATTAACTAAAGCTTATCTATCCATTTAGAACTGCTATTATGGTGGTCTTTCTAAGTGATTTCCTATTTTGCTTATCTGATCACCCTACCTTTCGTTGTTTCCTTATACTCTTTTCCTTCTTTCTGTTGTTACTTATAGGAATGCGTTAGTTCATTTATCTATTCAAATTTCTGCAGGAGTTTGTCCCATAACAATCTAAGTGGGTTTATCCCTGAGTCAATATCAAAGCTGCACAAACTTCAGATTCTGAACTTGGAATTCAATAAACTGAGTGGGGAAATACCACCAGAGCTAGGAGAATTGGAGAATCTTCTTGCCATCAACATATCCTATAACATGCTAACAGGCAAGCTTCCTGTTGGGGGTATATTTCCAAGCTTGGATCGCAGTGCATTGCAGGGTAATTTAGGACTTTGTTCACCCTTGTTGGAAGGACCATGTAAGATGAATGTACCCAAGCCTCTAGTCCTTGATCCACATGCCTATGGTAACCAAATGCAGGGTCATAGGCCAAGAGACGAGTCCTCCTACTCAAAAAGGCTCCATCACCAGAGGTTCCTCAGTATTTCTGCTATTACTGCGATTTCGGCAGCTTTGCTGATTTTTTTTGGAGTTATGGTCATAGCCCTGCTGAACCTATCAGCTAGGAGAAGGTCAACCTTTGTCGAAAGTGCCTTGGAAAGCATGTGCTCCAGCTCTTCCAAGTCCGGAAGTCTAACCTCAGGAAAACTTGTTTTCTTTGACTCAAAATCATCACTTGATGGGGTTAACAATCCAGAATCACTCCTTAACAAGGCTGCTGAGATTGGTCAAGGGGTTTTTGGAACTGTTTACAAGGTTCCATTGGGTTCGCAAGGAAGAGTGGTAGCAATCAAAAAGCTGATAACCTCGAACATAATCCAGTACCCGGAAGATTTTGATCGAGAAGTTCGAGTTCTGGGAAAAGCCAGGCACCCAAATCTTGTATCTCTGAACGGATACTACTGGACTCCTCAGTTGCAGCTGTTACTATCAGAGTATGTACCAAATGGCAGCCTGCAAACCAAACTCCATGAGAGGCTACCTTCTTCACCATCTCTTACTTGGACTAACAGGTTCAAGATCATTCTTGGAACCGCAAAAGGACTTGCTCACTTGCATCATTCCATCCATCCACCTATCATTCACTACAACATAAAACCATGTAACATTCTTCTCGACAAAAACTGCAACCCAAAGATATCAGATTTTGGACTTGCTAGGCTGTTAACAAGGCTTGACAGGCATGTTATGAGTAACAGGTTTCAGAGTGCATTAGGATATGTAGCACCTGAACTAGCATGCCAAAGCTTGAGGGTCAATGAGAAATGTGACATTTATGGTTTCGGAATTCTAATCCTTGAGCTTGTAACAGGAAGAAGGCCAATTGAATATGGTGAGGACAATGTGATGATTCTGAATGACCATGTCAAGGTTTTGCTTGAACAAGGGAATGTTTGGGATTGTATTGATCCAAATATGGGAGATTATCCAGGGGATGAAGTCCTGCCAGTTCTCAAGTTGGCTCTTGTGTGTACATCTCAAATACCTTCGAGTAGGCCTTCCATGGCAGAGGTGGAGCAAATATTGCAGGTTATCAAGACCCCAGCTCCAGAAAGAATGGATTTCTACTGAGCATTGCTTCATTCTAGCTTGAAACTTGAACATATTCCTTGTTAGAATTTTCATTTTATCCTGTTCTCAAAAAATGTCTCTCCTACCTATCTCAAACTGCATTGCTGTCATCTAATGGTTTCAATCTTTGCTACTATAGTAATCAAAGTTATACTTTGCAGTATTTGTACTAATTCCACAAAAGGAGAAATTATGCTCTAGTCCAAATACAAAAAATAAATAAACAAGCATAATTGAAATTCTGTCACTAAATTATGCTAAATTAGATATAATTCTACTAAAATACTCACTTTTATTTAGCTTTTGTCTCATTAAAGCAATAAGTTGATCAATCAAATGTCTCTGTGTAACTTACCCAAAACATGATTCCTTGCTTCTTTGGCTACTAAAACAGTACGCCTTGTGCTACAGAATTCAAACAAGAACTTATTTGGGGAAAAAATAAAAAGAAACATATTAGAAAAAAGGGGGCTTAATTGAATTATTGGCCTTTGAGGAAATTCGCCGAATTAGTTTTGGTACCAAAGAATAAGACATCAGAAAGCTCTAACTTAGAATTTGGATGCATATGAAATGATATGGGTGTCTCTTCCTCAAAAAGAAATATCAGTCAAATTTTTCAAGTCTTCCACGCAATACTCGTCCAACAGATTTTGCATCCTAGCTATTAGACCCCAAGTTTAATAATAGAATCAAGCAGGCATTGACTAGCTTTGACCAATGTTTGACACTCAAGGTGACGAAACAAGACAAAGACTTGCAAGTAGGCAAGAAAAATGGATATTGTCGATGAGTTGACATGTATTGATACATATTGGTTGAAATCTTCAACAAGATGCAAGATTCGGATATGAGACCAAAAGATAGCTTGAGATAAACCTTAAGTTGAAGGTTAGCTGGATTACATGCATAAGGGACACATCTGGGAGCTCTAAGGACTTAATTTATTCTCGGACTATGACTAATAGAGATATGGGTAAGCATTGACCGAACCAGTGTGCTATGAAAGGCTTTGGAATTGGATGACTCATCATCAATTGATAGAGATCAAGGAAAGAATTTGGATGATGTGGTGGATGAAATTACACTAGTATACATAATTCTAAAATTCTAAAAGATAAAGAATATATGGGAGGATCATCTGAAGATAGTAGAGTTCTTTATGGATATGGATGTATCATTCCTATTTAAATATAATATCTTATCTTGTTAGTTGTGATGTAGTTAAATCCTATTAGATGAAGATATATTTGGATGATAGTGTCATCCAATTGGTTAGTTTGATGTAATCTAATAAGGATTGAGGTGATCTAGTTAGTTCAGTTCAATTAGGATTCTAAATTATAAAGCCAAAGGTGTTTATGAATAGCTTATTTGAGCCTTACTCTTGGGAAGAACAGAGACAGAGAGGAAAGATATACATTAAGAGCGAACATTCCTTTATATACTTTTAGGGAAATAATAAAGGTTAATTTTTTATTGTAGCTCTTATGTGCTTATTACTGCCTATGATCATTTAATGCTTTCATAATATTCTAACCCAAGAGTGAGAGTTAAACATTTTGAAGGTCGTGAAGTGTTCGAGAATAAGGTTTTGTTAGTCAACGATCATGTGATAAGGCCGAGTTTTGCTTAAATAGACTTAAGTGAAATTGTCGTGCAAAAAAGTAGACGCAACTTTGGTATAAGTTTTGTGTCTAGAAAAACCTTTGTAACAATTGTTATCAGAGCCAAAATATCAATATGATGGGAGATAGCCATTTGATAGAGCGTATCAATAGAGCAGAGGCACTCATAAGGCCAATTCATTGACTGGAGGAGGTCACTTCCTGCTTATGTCAATTTTATGTGTTGTCGGGCACAATGAGCCTTGTGAAGGAGCGTCGAACAAAAGCAAAGATAAACCCGACGAAAAGGGAATATGAAATGTTAGAGATGTGCCAATGACTAAGGAGTCTTCGAGAGAACCATATTCGGAGTAGTGCCTACAGATTATTTCGATGAGGGATCGAGTTCTTCTGATAGGGGTGGTTTGTTAAACTCCTAAGTCCTAATAGCATAATCGTATAAGCATTAGCGAGCCTTGACCAATGTTTGACACTTGAGGAGATAAATCAAAGTAAAGATTTGTGAGTAGGCAAGAAAAAAAAGACTCTGTCAATGAGTTGACATACATTGGTGCATATTAACAAAAATATTTAATGAGATGCAAGATTTAGATTTGAGACCAAAAGATAGCTTAAATTGGACCTTAAGTTGAAGGTTATTTGGATAAAATGCATAGGGGAGACATGTGAGAGCTTTAAAGACTTAATATGTACTCAAATAGATGGATCATGACTAATGGACTTGACATGGGTAAGTATTAGATCAGACCAGTGTGCTATGAAATGCTTTAGACTTGGATGACCCATCATCAATGGATAAAGATTAAGAGGAGATATTGGATGATATTTTAGATAAGATCACAGTAGATATACATCAACTCTAGAAGATAAAGACCATATGGGAGGATCATCTGAAGATAGTAGAGCTCTATATAGGTATTGATGTATCATTCCTAGTTAAATATAATCTCTTATCTTATTAGTTATGATATAGCTAAACCCTATTAGATAGAGACATATTTGGATGACAATGTTATTTAATTGGTTAGTTTGATGTAATCTGATAAGGATAAAGGTGATCTAATTAGTTCAGTTCAATTAGGATTATGAATGTAAAACCAAAGATGCCTATAAATAGCTTATTTGAGTCTTACTCTTGGAGATAACAGAGATAAAGAGGAAGGAAACGCATTAAAAGAGTATTCCTTTACATACTTATAGGGAAGTAATAAAGGTTGGTTTTTACCATTGCTCTTGTGTGTTTATTATTGCCTATGATTATTTAATATTTTTGTAGTATTCTTACTCGAGCTTAAAGGTTAAACACTTCAAGGGTCATGAGGTGTTCGAGAGCAAGGTTTTGTTAGTCAACAATCACGTGAAAAGGTTGAGTCTTACTTAAATAAACCTAAGTGAGATTGTCGTGCAAAGGAGTAGGTGTGACTTTAGTATAAGTTCGGTGTGTTAGCAAAACCTGTGTAACACTAACAATGTTATGAATACTGTATCGATACTAGTACTAGATTTAGTTATGGTATGGTACTGTAACAATATCGGTCATTATTGAGTATCATTTTGAGTATATTTTAAAATTATAAAATAGTCCCATAATGCTTTTAAAAAAATACAAAATAGTCCCTCAATATATTGTAGTACAAAATTTATAATTTTACATCAATCTTGTTTCCAAAATCATAACAATAGAAATTTGGAATAAATAAAAACAATCTATTTATTCTATTAATATTACTTTACATATTTCACATATAAGTAATAATCACAACTAATATACAAAAAGATCATTTACTCATCATATAAATATAAAATTAAAGATAATACAAAGTACTTAAAATATTACAATATTATCATATAATAAATAATAATTACATCAAAACATTAAATAAAAAGATTAATAAAGATTCATGATTCTCTAAGTATTACAACAAGAATTTGTGCCAAGGAAACAACCAACTAGAAATGAAACTTGAAACAAAAATATTTCTAACTATGTTTATAATGCGTATATAGAATTTAACATATATATCAAATATAGGTGAAATTAAAACAAGAGAAAAAAATAAAAACTTGAAACCTGAAACTTTGATGTTAGTTAATTCGCTAATTAAAGGACTTTACCCAATTATTTTTTAGAGACATGTACATAGTATGAGTTACTAAGGTCTTTAGATATTATTAGTTAGGAATCTTTTTATTTGCTCTTGATATAGTTGTATAGATTTTATGTATTATGACAGTACATTTTTATATATGTTGATAATAATCATTTTGTTCTCAGTCATACAATTTGTTGTACATTATCATAATATAAGTGAAAGTCTTAATATTTGTATTGATCTTAAACATTTTAATAGTTATTGGGCATATATACAAATTGACCTTAATACTATGTTTTAAAGACACATGCAGTTAGTCTTAAGACACACGAGAATATAAGTGTATAATCTCGTAAGGGTTTTTTCTAATATTGTTTAGCATTCAGTAAGAGAAAACAAAATTTTATATTGTAATTTAGCATAAAGTTAAAGAAAATTGAGACCTATAAATGAAATAATGATACATTTCATATTATACATGTATCATTGTAATTGACCATATTTTATTTTCTCTTTCGTGTTAGTAAGATATTAAATATGTGTTATTGTATTAGATATTTGTCACATATGATACAGGAATTTGATATTTTTCAATATAAAAACTTTCAAAAACCAAATGATAGAATTTTATTATCTTGGGTCAAATATTATAAATTGGTCAATCATTACATCGATTTTCGTAATTACTCTTACTGTTTTTATTTTCATTATAACATTTATAATTAATATTTGTCCAAATAGAAGAATGATAGAAAATTTAAAATTCTCATTAGATAATTATTAATTACGACTTTTATAAAATTAAGCTTTAAAAAATTGAATTTGATCCGAATCAAAGAAATTCAATAAAAATCTTATTAAATGGACTAAAATCTTTTTAAAAAAATCCATAATCAACGTGGCTGATTATTCATTGGCCTACAATGTGTAAGATTTCTTGCTGCCTACTTAAGCAAACTCGTGGACGTACAGTTTCTATGACCCATTAAAAAGCTTACACATTAAGAAAAGTGAAAAAATGACATTAACATCATAAAATTATACAACTTTTAATCGAAAGTTTCAACAACTCGTTCATTCATCGAAAAGCCTGTTCAAGCAATTCAATAGCTTGTTCATCGAACTATGGAAAGCAAAATATGTAATTTTTTCCATCTGTCTTCTTTTTACAAGTTCATAATTAATTCTGGACTTATAGTTAAAATCCATATTATGTCTTCATTTATATTTTACTTGTAACACTCTCCTTCCAGAACGTCCACAATGAGAGCCTCATCACCACTGTACATTGATAGGGTAAAGCCAAGTATGAAACATATCTTGAACCATAACTGATTGGTGCCAATACCGCTAGGGATGGCTATCTGGCCCGGGCCCGGCCTCAAGTCAACAGGCCAGGCCCAAGTTAACCAAACTTCATGTTGAAATTTCTTGGCCCGAATGCCCGAAGCCCAACTGAGAGCCATAAAACCACATTGTCTTGCCTGAAACGACGTCATTCTTTTATTTTTTAAAAAAATTAATAAATCAGACCAAGTCGAGCCAAATGAGGCCCGTCGGGCTAAGATTCAAGCCACTAACGGATCAGCCCATGGGTCAGGCCAGCCCCGCACTGAATCGAATATAGAGCCTCCTGTAACTTTTTCTATCAGTATGCAATCTCCCAGTTATTTTACTCCACCAATCCTGCTGGCCCAGCCACTTGAAGAACAAATATTATGTTCTTCAAAAACATGCAATTGAATAATTTTCCACTTTTAAAATTTATGGAACTTGGAACAAAACTTCAAAGTCTTGAAGGCGATGTCTCAACCAGTTGACAACTATCTCCATTAATGCCATTTTTGATAATATTTATTGGTGAACGGAAAGAATCCAGAATTTAATCAAGGAAATAAGAAAAGAACCAACACTATGGAACTACAGTTCTGGACGAGTGTTAAACAGTTATAACCCAAAAAGTTGCTGCTTTATTCACAATGCAATGCAGAGCATACCTTCATTCAACATTTTAAAGTCAAATCTGTCTTCCCCAATGATGAGAGAAGCTGTCATGTATCAACTATCTTTGGCCCCCTAATTTACAAGAAACATCAACAACAAAACTTCTGGCTGGATCCCTCTTCATTTGTAGAGAACAGAGAAAAGGGCCCTGAAAGAAGTAACGAACTGTCCACAAAACCCTGACACTCGAGGCTAGGCATAAGTTGAAATGCTTCGTCCATGGTTGCAGAATCTTGAGAACATTCACTTATTTCAACCCAAACCAACTGAACACCGATTAGATTAAGAAGAGGGATAACTTAAAGATCAATAAACCCACAATATTGATATAAAGGGGGCTGCCAACCTATAATGTAGCCTTATCATTCATTGTTTCGCTAGATAGAAAAAGTAGGGGTGGAATCAAGGAAGAATAAATTTTAACCTTCCCATGAGAGAAAAAAGCATCTCTATGATGCAGATACAGCTTGGACCCACGCTGAATAAATGCTATGATCTTTCACCCTGTCATGTAAATTAGGATACTTGTTAAGATAGAAGAAAAATATCAATTTGGGGGGTTCAAAGACTAACCGGGAATAAATCAATAACAAGAACCATATAATCAGCAATTTTTATCAAGACAGAAATTGTAGATAAAAAATGAAAAAGATGAAGTAAGAATAAAGCAGTTGGACATGTTGAAGAGCTTGGTATAGAACATCACAATATGAAGTTCTTCAAAAAAAATGACAAAGGACCGCTGCATCTTGCTTGTGGATTAATAAAGTTAAAACTTTCACATGCTAAAGATCTCTACTCTTTAATAATATAAAAAAGCCAAAGAAGAACTGAGGTCACAAGCATAAAAGCCCATGGAGAGTCAACTTAATTTCACAATGCCAAAAACACCTCATAGAAAAAGAAAAGAAAGTCGAACTTGAACTTCATAGTTGGAATTCAAACCAAGAGCTCTAAGTATTAAAAAACTCCAGGCAAACTGAAAAAATTTTGCCAATTATGAGGTAAAGCACTTTAATTGAAGTACCATCAACTTTTCATAACAAAAATGTCATCTAGATATAAAAAGAGATACTTCCACCCAAAAATCACTCTCTCCAATGTCTGAACAGAAGTTCCATGGTTATCAAAGAGTTAAGGTCTAATTAAACAAAGAGACACAGTTTAATAAGACACAATTACACCTTAGGAAGGGATGATTATGGTAAGTAGTTGGATTCCCCAGAGGAAGAAAGAATTCAATTCAAAACAATAAAATGACAAGAAGCTAAAAGCACAAAGTCGTGTTGAATAATTTGACTTACAAGTACAAACTATTGGCATCAAACTCTGGAAAGATGTTGGCATAAAAACGAAAGCCATCAGGGCTGATATCCCTGCATAATAAACCTGTGAAGAATAATTTTAAAATAATGTCAGTTTTCATAGAAGTTGTCAAGTTTTTCAAAGAAAATAGTGTATGACAGCACCTTTGATCTCAGCAGACAGAAGATGCTCCTTGGCCATTGCTGGAGCAATACCCAATGCTATTGCTGCATCACTAGCGGCTATGCCAGTTCTCAAGGCATCAGGCTTTGTTACAAGGGTTCTTATCCGAGCAAAAACCTAAATAATTAATGAAATAGACAGTATTGAAGCCTTGAGTTTATCCTAATACTTCCAATCAAATTGCAGAAGTTACAATTTGTATAAAACGTAACCATAAAGCATTTAAGTTCAGGTAAAAAAATCTGTTGTTTGACTTCTTCACTGCGAAGGAAAAAAGATCACCTCCTCATCACTGTGGGCCTTACTCTGGATGACCATGACACCACTGTCAAATTTGCGAAGCATGACTGATCTGGCAAACATATGAAAATTTACCATAACCCAGAAAAAGAAGACATTTTAATAAATAACTAGCAATATTCGAAGATGAGCTCCTAGATGACCACTATATGATTTATATCAAATTTGCAAATCTAAAAGAAACAGCTGTATCCAACACATACTCATCATACATACACATCAAACTTCTCCCAAAGAGAACACGCTCGCAGCAGATCCTCAGGAGAGATCAATTCTGTGTAAATTACAAAGGATGGGTATCTTTCACAATCTATAAGAACTAGCAAGAAAAATAAGTGATGAACCAGAAATAAAGTGTAAGATAAAGAACCTGTGCCCCGTGCCCGATTGAAAAGACAGTAGATATCTATAAGACTGATCATTCCTCCAGCCCTCTCCAACGGAATTCTAACAAAATCTGCCAACTAAGTTTGACAAGAGAACAATTATATTCCCCAAACAAGGACCCATGTTACACAAGACATTATAGATAACTGATAACAACAACAAAAATAATATGTAAGTACTGCAAAACAGTCAATAAGCTCGTGAGTGCGGAGAATCTGCCAATGAAACCCCAATTAAGACCCAAAAATCAGATATTCAAATGCTATTGAACTGACACTAAAAAGATGTAAATATAAAAAGATGAAAGAGAAAGACCTGACGGGCCAGTTGTTGATGGTACAGAGCACCAGCAGACTCTTTTGTAACCGGAGATATGATACCAACACTCAACAACAAGTCTTGTATCTCTTCTCTGGAACCCGTCTCATCATCATTCCCTTCACTAGATTGGGCATTGGAGGAAGACAAAAGCTTTTGCCTCATTTTCTCAGCTAGCATCACCATTTCTTTCGCTTTACTCTGTACATTCAAAACTCTTTGAGAACATGAGCACATAAAACCAAGACTAGGACATAAGAACCTATGTAACTCGTCCATGTACAAGTCATGACCCAAAAGATGCATGCCATTCGGCATTGAACTAGAACCTGTTCTTACCATAAAATCGTGAAAATTATGAAACATGGGTTGCTTAATCTGATTATACCCTAGTACGAAAAGACCTCTGCACTACCAAATCAATCAAACTAAACTTTCCTACATTTCTCTTTATTTTTCATCATTTCGCTTTGACACAGAATTAGAACCAGCAAATATATAGCACAAATACACACTCAGAGAATCATACCATAAGAGCATTCAAGTCTTGAAAAGCATCCTGCAAGCTCTTATCAGTACTCTCCCAATTCTCCTGCTCCTTCCTCAATATTCCAGCCAATCCCGCCATCTTTACCGTCCCATCACTCGAATAAATACCACCTCCACCCGAACTGGAACCCGAACCCATACTCGAACCCGAAACAGAACCTGTAACGCACGTGTCAGCCTCCCAAGCCCTCCCTCTCCAACTCTCAAACAACTTGCCCAAAAACCCATCCAAGTCGCCCTTCCCTCTCACCACCAACGTAACCACCACACTCCTTGAGTGCATCGAAACCTGAATCCTAATACGCGGAGAGTGAAACATCGACTTTATCGATTTCTTTGGAGAGAAAATGTGCACGACGGAAGAGAGAGGAATCGCAGTAGCGCTGCTGTTAAGAGAATTGGCGGGAAGCCATAAAAGGCGGTGCGTAGTGAGGATCAGGAGACCGGATTTTAACGCCGGCGACAAATCGGGGACGCCGGCAGGTGACCTCTCTTCGAATTCGAGGTCCACAGCGGAGAGAAGCTGGCACTCGACCTCGTTTGGGAGGAGCACCGGCCTGCCGCTGTCAGTCACAGCGACCGTCGGAAAAAAGGTTTGATCTTTGGTGCTGCTAGCCATTAAACTAAAAGCAATACGAAGAGTGAACGTGGAATTGGCAAAATGGCGTATCAAAGTAAATCATGTGATCAGTTTCGTGGTCGCTGACGTGGCGAACATGAATCGGTATGGGGCTTTAATGCAAGTTTTTTTTTTTTAATAAAATCAACATTAGGGTAAAAATACAGACAAAGATAAGGAAGGTAAAGAAAACTAACTCAAGCCAACAGGTGTATTCCATACACTCGGAACCTAATAGCCTTTATCCCTTAACAATAACAGAAGCCGAACAATCTGAATTTAAAATGGAGACTAAACAAAAAGGACGATCAGTCTAGTGATGTAAGTTTGCATATAATAAGACTACCCTAGCTAAAGCATGAGCCGCCTTATTGACAATCTTACGCGTTCATAGAAAGGACAAGGGAAGGAATTGTCGCTTGAATGATAAACAATCAAGGGTCAAAATTCTAATCTCAGACAGATTTAGCGAATGAGCTAATATTGATTGGACAGCTGCCAAACAATCCGACTCTACAATGACCTTGGCAAGCTGTTGGTCTTTTAGCCAAGAAAGAGCTTCTCTTATAGACATAATTTCGGCAAGAACTAGATCAAACAGGGCAGGAAAAAAACCTGAAATAGCAGTCACAAACCTACCTTGTGCGTCTCTAAGAACCGCAACAAAGTCTTCCGTCTGAACATCCTCTGGAGAAACAACGAATTCGTTGTCTTCTTTCTCCCGAATATAGTATGCTTATATTAAAATAAATAAATAACTCCATATTTCATTTAAAAAAATTATTCTAAGCTATATCCGAACTAAATTATTTTTTTTAATTTCTCATGAGATGTTTTGAGAGGATCTTAATTATGAAAAGGTATTTTTAAGTCATTTACACTTAGACTAATTTCTACTCAAATTAAGTAAGTTCCTTACAGGAGGTAAAATTCTAGCCTCAAATTTTAAACAATTGTATATATGAAAACAGTTTAAACCCATAATCTTAATTATTTAAGTCAAAAAAAAGCTCCTTACCAATTCACCCGTGCCTTAAGATTCCGTCGTGATATTGAATGTGGCATTGGCTATATCTATGTGATGGTTTTAGAAAGTTATGGTTCAGCAGCAAATAAACATATACAGTACCGTGGATGCTTTTCCAATACAGTTCCTATTGGCAAAGAAAATAAATTGACTTGTTTATACACATCACAACATCAAAAATTGGAAGGATTAAGATTTAAGAGCACGAGGCTCGGGTTGAGCAGAAAGCTCCATTTTCCTTAAAGAATTTGAAGGGAATGAAATGATTTCAGGAGGTCTAAGGGCTTCCCAGCCCTTGACATGGTTGGTCGTGGTAGTGCCATCCAAGCCTATGTGTGTCACATGCTTCACATCTGTTGGATATCCAATCTCCATCTCTATCTCCTCCTCCTCCTCCTCCTCCTCCTCCTCTTCTTCTCGTTTGCAAACTACTGAATTTCAAAACAATTGGATAAAAAAGGCTTAGAAAATTTGTGAAGAACCCAACTACTTTTGCCACTTTAGTTAATGACATAAGACACATGTTTAGTTTTGCTTGGAGGGCTAGGAAGTTGTTGTCATGAACTAGTACTGATAGAACACTAACGAAAGAGAAATAAAAGAGGCCAAAGCTCTCGTCACATGATTGATTTGGTATACGATATGGAAAGGCTTATCTTTTAAGGAAATGAGACGATTCCTCAGGGAGAACACAGAGAAATAATAAGAGTGTTCAGAAAAAAGAAATGAAATCAAACATCTATCTTTTTAATTACATGTATAATATACTAGCTGGTAAAAACTAAGATAAGACAGGTTCTGCTACTTACCAAATAGAACGTGGGAGAGACTTCTGATGCTCCTCATCAATTTGTGAATTCCAACAGATATGTTTCGCTTTGGAAGAGCCATTAAACTCACTGTCTTTCTCACCTTATCCTTTCTCAATCTCCCATTTCTTTCTTGCTTCTCTTTACAATCTGATCAAAGCACATATATATATAAACAATAACTCTAACAAAGGAAGGAGATTAAAAAAAAGGGAGAAAACAGTTAATGATGTTGAGAAACGGAAGAGAGCTAAATACTTGTCGCAGATGGTTTTGTGTTGGATACAGATTTCTTAGTGGCCACCGCTACACTGGACTGAGAAGTACAGCCGATGGAAAATGGAAGAACGACTGATCTTTCTCTACGTTGTCTCATGTCTTATCTCCACAGACCATAAGATTAACGAAACATAACCGAAAGGGTAGACAGTGTACCGGAAAGAGACGTTCTACAAGACCAACCAAAAAGACAGCAGCATCTGCGGAAGTGTTCTGTTATGCTGGTTGTTGATGTTGATGTTGCTGTTATTTCGTCTTGTTTTTGAAGCGAGAATGATAATTACAAGCCGAAACGTTGAGATCTACCCAACACGGGCTGTTTCAATAGGTAGAGAGGTGTGTTAGGGACTTGGGATTACTACGGGGCAGGTTGGAGTCGTTAGTAGGATAAACTGAGACACCTTCAGCCTAATTTATGGTGATTGGAGAAGATGCCTTATTCGTAGGGTTTATGTCATGTCAGCCCATTAACCCCATGTTTTTGGCATCCATCTTATAGTAATCTTTATTTTCGCATATAGTTTTTTGTAGACTGCTGCCTTCGTCTTAGGTTAGTTGGGTTCTCATTTCTTCTCTTGTAGACGAAGCTACAAGTTTCTGGTCTGCAATCTCTTATTTCCTTCTTGCTTCCTTCAAGTTCGACTCGATTTGCTTTTTACTACATTAGCTTTTCAAATATTTTTCTAATAATAATTGACAATCACAGTTATACTTTCTAACGAACATCAAATGAACATTCGAATGTGAACTATTTTGTTCCTTAAACATACATAATTGTAATAAAAAAACAAGGCAATATGCTGATTTAAAAGCCTAGATCATATAACTTTTGTGCTATTGTTCTAAGCTCAAGTTGGACTCTCTTAATTTAGAAATAAGAAACATAAAATCATCACACGATGATTGTGGTTAATGTAGACCACTAATACAGTTGCATGGTATAGAAAACAAGCAAAATTTGAAGACAGAGTGGCCTTGTGTGACGGGCACAGTCTGTTTTCAAAGTTAGATCAAAATGATTGGACGAGTATGGCACACGATGCCTACAGAAGTGGAAGATCAAATCTAGGAACATTATTTAATAATAAAGTTCAATAATATATAAACAAGGCGTATTACATGAGCCCTCAAATACCAATGGGCAATCAATAACAATTTATTTTCTCGGAAAACAAAAGAGTTCAAGATCCCAGACAGATTGCATCAAGGAATCGTGCATGGCAACTCCTAGCAGAATCCAGAAAACAAAAGCAAAAAACCAGATTACATTACACAACCAATACTGTATTGTTTACAAGGATGACATCTAGAAGGGATTCATATCGATTTTCTCTTGATTCTAGGAAAGATTAATTAGGTTATTCGACTTTATATTTTCCAACAACAACAACAACCTCTAGTAGAAATCTCGTTGAGATGCGGAGTTTGAAAAGATCTAGTAATATGTAGCCTTACCCCTAGCTAATAGAGAGACTTGTTAAGATATATGTTATGATATCTTATAATATAATTTTGGGCATTATTTGAAATTGGACTTAGTTGAACTTATGTAGGACTCTTTTAATATAAGATTGATTAGGTTTAAAATTCTAATCAAGATGAGATTTAATGTATAGCCTACTTTGGGGATAATAGCTATCTAAGGTAGCAATATCTTTAGAGATTTGTTTTGAGTCTTTTGACCATTGCAGCTGTCTTTGGTTGTGTTTCACATGATGTGTGGGTTAAAATAGTGTCGTTTTCATGTAGAAGAACGATGGGTATATGGTGATTTGGCAGTTGGGATTTTTGTGCTATCTTGGATGATATTTTGCAGCTAATTTTGTAGGGATATTATCCTTATGTGTTACCGAATTTTCTATTAAGGATAATGTGATTTTGGGCACTGAAAAATTGTTGATTGCGTATGACTTTGTGTTGTGTTCTTTGCTACTTTTTTGAACGACCATTGAGAGCTTCTTTTGTGTCTAGTGTGTGGATTTTGGCAGCTGATTGTTCTATAGTATTTGCATGATTTTGTTGGGTTATTCATTGCTAATGGAGTGTTGATTTTGTGGTTGTTTGTGATCTGTGATATGTGAAAATTCCAGAAGCTTTCGTGACGTTTGCAGCTGCCTAAGAAGTACAGATACGGACACGGACACGCAACACGACACAGACACGGACATGAATACGGGGACACACTAACACGGACACGGGGACACACTAACTTCTAAAATTTGGTGGACACGGACACGGCATATATATATATATTAAAATTTAAATTAAGAAAAAAATTCAGAATTCATAATATGATATATATTGATTAATGTGTTTCAAGACTTCCAATATCTTGATAGTTCATAAATATTTTGTACTTTATAAGCCCCTCTCAAAAAATATGGATCATATATATGCACTCTTCGTGGGTGTTCGTGTCAAACATGTGTCCGACACGGAAACGTGCGTGTCTGACACGGACACGGCTCCATTTTGCCGTGTCCATGCTTTTTAGGCAGCTGTGTTTCCTTATCAAGTGTGTGATTTTCTATAGTTGAATTAGGGTGCTATGTTTTCTGTCCATCGTGAGGGAATTTTTGGGTTGTTGACTATAGTGGTTTTTAGGTGAAAAACTTCTAGCAGCCTTGGTGTTTTTACAGCTCTTTGTGTATGACGTTTCAGTGATGAAACGTTTGTTGATTTGAGATGTTCTGTAGCTGATGTATGTGGGATATTACAGTGACAATATTGAAGCTTCATAACAGATCTTTCGATAGACAACTTCTCATTCTTTCGTTGGCGAAGCTATATTGTTAGGGAAGTTGTTTTCTTTCTCAAGTGTCTTTGTTTGTGTCCTTTATTATTTCAATCACTTGAGCTGTTTTATTATCATTTTTATTATGGAATGTTGTTGAGAAAGTCTTCTATTGAGGTTAGCATGAGGTAGTTGTGTTATTGGGTGTGATTTACTTTTATGAGTTGTGAGGACGAGGGATATTGTTAAGGGTAGAGTGAGTCGATTTTGTAATATCTTGAGTAAAACTATTGTTATTCTTTGGTGAAAGTGATTAAATTGGGTGAGGGCCCTGCAAATATAGACAAGGTGTGCTAAACTGCGTTACTAAATCTCAGATGTTGATTTGTTTATTTTGCGGTTAATTTTTTTATTTTCCTTTATGCTAGAAAATTTATAAATTATTGATACAGTTGATTTACATTAAGCAATCACAGATACAGTTCAAAGCAATTGCAGCATAACCAAATTTTTGCGAAACTATATCATTTCGAACTTTCAAGGCTATTTCCAAATGACCAACATGAATAATTGAAAATAAAAAGAAAAATAGAAAGGGAAAATAAATAATTAAAATTAAAATTAAAAAACCAATAAATAAATAAATAAATAATAATTAAAATAAACTAAATTAAATTAAATAAACATAATAATGGTAATAATAATAGGGGAAAATAAAATAAAATATATAATATAATATATAATATATAAATAATAGTAATAATAAAAAAGTAATAATATTATTATTAGAAATACCAATAATAATAATAGTCATACTAACATTAATAATCATAAACATAATAGTAATACTTGGTTCTGCCGGATTTTGGCTGAACGGAACGTGGTCGTTCTGATCCATGTGTTGATCACTTGCAAAGCTCTCGATGCTGCGTTACCTGCAAAACAAGACAAGGCACGTCGGGGGTGATGTCCCGATTAGCCCCTCCGACGC
>JANZLC010000001.1:18167842-18177870 GCA_026413385.1 Erythroxylum gracilipes
ATACAAGTCGACTTATCAGTACCGAACAGGTATAAGTCGACTTACACAATGAACAAGTCGACTTATACACTAACAATGGTAAGGTTACTTTTTTGTAAATAGAAGGTCATGAGTTCGAGTCACAGAAACAACTTTGTAAAATACAAAGGGAAGGTTGTGCATAATTGATGACCCTCCTCTAACCTTTTCACCTTTTTAAATGTCAATTCACTTTAACTAGAGAATTATTTAAATCACTACTAATTAAGAATATAGAACATTCTCTCTGATTATTTTATAGTGGTGAATCATTTATTGACTTACTTAATTATCTCTACATGGTTCATATTGTTGGAAATTCGGAATAGGATATGATCCCGACCGTAAAGAAATAATTACAAAACTTTTTTCATATTTTGGTTTCCTGAAAACCAATATTACTTTAATTTTATAAAATAATTAATGATAAATCATAATAAAGCATGAATCTTATTTCATACCTTATTCCAAAACTTGATCATATTCTTGTCGTATCCCTCAAACTGTTTCCAAAATTGATCCATTTCAACCACCCCAGCCTCACAAGTGCCCGACCTCTAATGGCATCTACATAACATTTGTCACTTTTACAAAGATGGTTAAGTAAGAAGTGCTAACTCCATTAGAGCTTAAGTCTATTTATAATAAATTTTGGATATTTTAGTAATTTAATTGAAATTTAATTCTAATTTCAATTACATTTTAATTAGAATTACAATAATTCTAATTTAATACTAATTTTACCCAAATAAGACCCGATATTTCATATTGATCCTATTTCAAATTGATCCTTATTTATTAAATATCTCATATTTAACAATAAAGTTTCTTAAACTTTATGATCAAGTCCAACTTGATTAAAATATCTTTGTTTTTTTAAACTCGTTGTTTATATGAGACCCATTAGATTCCCAAATATGTTAGCATTGGACACACATTGTAACCCTAAATTATATTTAGGATTAGATAAATTAAACTTTTTAAATTTATCTTTACTTCTTTGATTAAACAATTTGTATCCATAAATCAAGATTGTTGTCTAGCAATACATCATAACCACTCAAATATTTAGGAATAGCGAAGTGGTTTTGACTAACCTTTTCGTTCATGACTTTTTGTATAATTTAATCCTTTCATCACACAATGTTTTGATTAGACATAGAGCACAAAATTAATGTCTACTCTATTTTGAGTCTAATTATATTAGTTCTTAACCATTAGCTATTGATTCAATTAATGACATTTGTAAACTATTTACAAAATTTCCTTCCATCTTGGCCAAAGATTTTCCAAATCAATACTAATTAAGAACAACATAACATTCACCCTAATTACTTTAAGGTGATGAATCATAACTTTGATTTCTCAACTATCTCTATATAGCTCATGTTACATCCAATGACTACCTACTGAACTGCCTATGATTAATATAGTTTATAAGTAGTATCAAGACATAGCAATCCTTATACAAGATAACTTTGGATACCTCAAGTTAAAGGATCACTTATACAATTATCACAATGAGAATTTCCATAAATATACAAGTAATATTTCAAATAGATTTCTCATATCAGGTTCGTTCAGTGAACTTGTTACACATTCGTTTAAGTATCTCCATACTTTAATCTATAAGATCAACTATTTCCTTCATAAGGAAAAACATAATGTATGCTAGTCTTTTTACGTTCTAGTAAAGTTTACTCTTAATATAACAATTACTAGGAGCAATTTAGGGATAATACATAAATATAATATAAATCTCATAATTATAATCTTATTATAATTTCATTTGCAATGTATAATTATCCAATGACTTTATCATATACATCTAAACATACACAAGATAAAGAATAACTTTAAATTATTTTGTCTCTAAATTACAACCAATTAATTGCTTGTAGTGCATAAACTAATACATACTATATTAAATTACTACCAATTGAGCTACCCTAATTAGAATAGGTCATAATTAGCATCAAAGCACAATAATTCCTATATGATATACTTTGGTAATCTCAAGTCTAAGGATCAATTATACAATCATCATCTTAAGAAAATCCATAGACATATAAGGAATATTCTATTAGGGATCCTCATAATAAGGTTAGTTTAGTGAGCTTATTCTTTAAAAACACCCACACATTTGTTTATCTCTATACTTTAATTTATGAGATCAATTATTTTCTTCATATAAAAAAACATAATGTGTGCTAGTTTTATTATTTCATCAATATACTATCTTAATGAAATTATATTTTAATTTCAGTTAAACTTTAACTATAATTATAATAATTCTAATTAAATACCAATTATGCCTAAATAAGATTCAATATTTCATATTGATCTTTATTTAGTAAATATCTCATATTTAATTATAACTTTACAAGCAAGTCCAACTTTATTAAAATATCTTTGTTCCCTTTAACTCATTCTTCATGTGAGATCCATTAGGTTCCCAAAGTAGTATCAAAGTAGGTTCTTCAAGAATTTCCCAAATCAATACTAATTGAGCGCAACAAAACATTCTCCCTAATTACTTTTGGGTGACAAATTCTATCTTGGTCGCTCAACTACCTCCATATAGTTCATGCTACATCTAATGACTACCTACTGAACTACCTATGATTAGAATAGGTCATAAGTAGTATCAAAGAATAGCAATCTATATACAAGATAACTTTGGAGACCTTAAGTCAAAGGATCACTTACACAATCATCATAATGAAAATTTCCATAGACATACAAGTAATGTTCCAAATGGATTTCTCATATCAGGTCTATCTAGTCAATTTGTTCTTTAACAAGCACCTACATGTTTGTTTAAGTATCTCCATATTTTAGTCAATGAGATCAACTACTTCCTCATAACGTGTGTTAATCTTTTTATATTCTATTAATGTCTAATCTTAATAAAACAATGACTAGTAACAATTTAGGAATAATAGATAAATGCAATATGAATCTTATAATTAAAATCTCATTATAATTTCATTTGTGATGTATACCTTTAAATTATTTTATAACTAAACTACAAATAATCGCTTAATTGTAGGGTATAAACTAACACATATTATATATCAAGTACTACCAATTGAGCTAACCCAATTAGAATAGGTCATAAGTAGTATCAAAATATAAAAATTCTCATATGAGATAGTTTGGTAATCTCAAATCTAAAGATCAATTACACAACTATCATCATAAGAAAATATATAGACATATAAGTAATATTCTATTTAGGATCCTCATAATCAACTTAGTTTAGTAAACTTATTCTTTAATAAGCACTCACACATTTGTTTAAGCATATCCATACTTTAATTACGAGATCAATTATTTTCTTCATAAGAAAGAAATATAATATGTGGTAGTTTTACCATTTCATCAATATACCATCTTAATGAAATTATAATTGCAAACAGTTTACGAATAATACATAAAATTCTAATTTCAATTAAAATTTAATTAGAATTACAGTAATTCTAATTAAATATCAATTATGTCCAAATAAGATCCAATATTTAATATTAATCCTTATGTATTAAATATTTCATATTTAATCAAACATTCTCAAAATTTGTATTCAAGTCCAACTTGATTTAAACTCTCTTCAACTTGTTCTTCATGTGAGAGCTATTAGGTTCCCAAATATTTTGGCAATTGATACATATTATAACCTTAAATCATATTTAGGATTAGATAAAATAACTTGTTTAATTTATTTTTAATTATCTAATTAAAGAATTTATATCTATAAATTAAGATTAGCATTGAGCAACACATCATAACCACCTAAATATTTAGGAACATTAAAGTGGTTTTGACTAACCTTTCCTTACATGATTTTTTCATATAATTAAATCATTTCATTACACAACGTTTTGATTAAACATTGAGCATGAAATTAATATTTACTCTATTTTGAGTCTAATCATATTAATTCTTTACCATTAGCTAATGATTCAATTAATGACTTTTGTAAACTATTTACAAAAGGTCATTCTACCTTGGCCTAGGATTTCCCAAATCAATAATAATCAAGAACAATTTAATATTCTTCCTAATTACTTTAGGGTGATGGATCCTATTTTGATCTTTCAACTACCTTCATATAGTTCATGCTACATCCGATCATTATTGACTGAACTACTTATGATTAGAATAGGTCATAAGTAGTATCAAAACATAGCAATCCATATTCAAGTTAACTTTAGAGACCTCAAGTCAAATGATCACTTATACAATCATCATAATGAGAATTTCCATAGATATACAAATAATGTTCCAAATGGATTTCTTATATTAGGTTTGTTTAGTGAACTTGTTCTTTAATAAGTACCATACGTTTGTTTAAGTATCTCCATCCTTTAGTTAATGAGATCAACTACTTCCTTCATAAGGAAAAACATAAGTGTGCTAGTCTTTTTACATTCTATTAATATCCAGTCTTAATAGAACAATGACCAAGAACAATTTAGGGATAATACATAAATACAATATGAATCTCATAATTATAATGCCCTAAATTGTTCAATTATAATTTTATTTGTAATATATAATTATCCCATGGACTTTATCATATACATCTAAACATGCATATGATAAAAAATTCATTTAAATTATTTTGTCACTAAAATACAAACAATTGATTATTTGTAAGGCGTAAACTAACACATATTATATCCAAGTACTACTAATTAAGTTCCTCTAATTAGAATAGGTCATAAGCAGCATCAAAGTACAACAATTCTCACATGAGATACTTTAGTAATCTTAAGTCCAATGATCAATTATACAACCACCATGATAAGGAAATCTATAGATATATAAGTAATATTCTATTTAGGATCCTCATAATTAAGTTATTTTAGTAAACTTAATGTTTTATAAGCACTCACATATTTGTTTAAGTATCTCCATACTTTAATTCACGAGATCAGTTATTTTCTCCATAGGAAAGAAACATAATGTGTGCTAGTTTTACCATTTCACAATATACCATCTTAATGAAATTACAATTACGAACAATTTATGAATAATACATGAATATAAATTGAATATCATAATTATGATCTCATCATAATTCAATACAATAAGTATTTCAAGGATTTTGAATTTATTATTAAAACATTAAATGCAATTAACAAAATACATTAAGATACTTTATTAATTCAAATAATAATGTCATATATAAAATTATAACCAACTAATAGGATGTAAGGGTATAAATTAACATAAGGATGATAATAAACTAAGTCAAATCGAGCTTATTGTCAACTTAACCCTAAATTTTTGGTTTGAGTTCAGTATAAAACTTATTTGGACTTGGATTGTTTGGATCAAACTTAAGTTCGTCTAGCCAACTTAAAGCTTGGACTAAATGCCATTACACTCTTCTATGAGTTAGGCTCCGCCTACTCAAATCCTTACCATATAAATGAAACAAAAACCCAAAACCTCAAACTTCTCACTCATAAGAAAATAACAAGTCAGAGGAGTGATTAAAGCTATCCTTTAGTAGGACAATCTCCAATTGAGAAATGGGCAATCGAAGCTTACACCTTTTTGCCGTTCAAAAAGTAAAAGTTTATATTTTTACACTAAATTCTCTCAATAAGAGGACTAAAGTTGGAAAAAGAAGTTAGGAAAAAAGTAGGATATACCACATATAAATGGAAGAGAATGCATATGTCATTGACAATCATATACTAACAATGACAAAACTGAACACAATAAAGGACAAATTGTGATTAGAGAAAATAGCTAGATAAAGAAAGATTAAAACTTTGGATGCACTTGGTTTCAAATTGACAATATAAAGAGTGTATAAGTCACTCAGGTTGGGCAAGGCTGAAATATTCGAGTTAGAGTTTGGCTCAAAGCTTTAAATTTTTTAAGAAAAAGCTATCAAAACATCATAAAATAAGTAGCAATTAGAAGAATAAAGACAATAGCAATGTGTTTTAGGATTTGGCATGAGCACGTTAAGTGAAAATCACAACTTTCAAACGTCAAATTTGGAAGAGAAAAATATTAAATGTTGTTTGAACCTTATCTTGACCAAATCTAGGTGGAAATAAGTGAAGTTATGATTTGTGAGATGTAAAGAATCATAACAAAAAGATCTCCACGTGGGATAAAAGTGGCTACAAATAGCGCCAAAAGAAAGGAGGAAAAGTATCTTAAGTTTCGTATGCTTTTTCCAACTCTCCACAAAGTTTTCTTTTCCTATATTTAACAAATAATAGAGTAGGCTTTCTTTGTTAAAATGACAATGAACTAAGTCGAATCGAGCCTATTGTTAGCTTAACCCCAAACTTGTGGTTCGAGTTTGGTCTAAAATCTGATTGAACTTGGATTGTTTGGTTCAAACTTGTGTTCAACTAGGCGGCTCGAAGCTTGGCCTAAATGCCATTACACTCTTTTGTAAGTTAAGCTTTGCCTGCTCAAATCCTTACCATATAAATGAAACAAAAAACCCAAAACTTAAACTTCTCGTTCATAAGAAAATGGCAAGTTAGAGGAGCGATTAAAGCTATCCTTTTTAGTAGGACAATCTCCAATTGAGAAATGGGCAATCAAAGCTTACACCCTTTTGCACATCAAAAGGTAAAATTTTCTATTTTTACACTAAGTTCTCTTAATAAAAGGCATAAAGGTGCAAAAAGAAGCTAGGAAATGTTACAAAATATAGCAGCTATAAATAGCAGATTTATAGGGATTATACAGTTAATGTATATAACGTATTCATAAGGATTTTAGCATAATCATAGGAATTACTTTCCTAGTATTCTTGTATAAATACATGTATCATTCTAATAGAAAATATGATGAACATTCTTCTTATCTTTTCTGCTTTCTTATGGTATCAGAGCCTGGTCGAGTTTCTAGCCTTTTTTCTTGCAATTTTTTTGTTTTATGTCCTATCATGAGGCAATGTACTGCTTTTGTGGGTGACACATTTTAGGAGAAATTTTTTTCTCATCTCCTCCTTCACACGACTCTACAAGTGCTAATTGGCCATCCTTTCAAATCCAGTTGTTGGATTTCTCTCACGCACCACCCAATCCCAGACTTCATTTCCACACACAGACTCGTGAGGGCACATGAATCACCTTCTGTTGAACCGATTTCTTCCTCCGGCGTCACCTCCTTTGTCCCTGTCTAAATATCTAGTCAGTTTCTTCCAGGTACTACTGATTTGTGTTAGTATGGGTCGACTGTCTGTAACGCCCCAAGTTAGGGGTTAGGAAAATTAAGGAATTTCAGTGTATTGTTTGTCGACACCTACAAATTGTTGTGCATGCATTCGTTTACATATTTTAGGAAAAATGAATTTATAAAATGCGAACAAATTGGGGAAAATTTATTTGGAGACTATTTGTATTATTTCAAAATTTTTGGAAATTTTTGGAATTTTTCTGAAAATTTTAAGACCTTAGGAAAAATAGACCAATAGAATTTGGACATGTAGCACTTCTTTATGTGTGACAAATGGCCTGAGATGTTAGAGACATGTGGTAGCTTGCATGAAAGGCAAATGGGAGTCATGCAAGGGGACCATGTGTCAACGTGTTAATAAACACGTAATCAAGTTGAGAAAGATAAAGCTCTGTGTTGTTTTCATCTTCAGATTTGTTTGGTCTTCACCAAAAGTTACTGAACCTACTTTACCAAAAAATACCAGGTTGGTTATGGTTGTGTATCTGGCTTCTTCAAAGTAAATTTTTTATGCTTGATTACCCTTCATCTACCGCAATCACCACTAGATCTATTGTTGATTCAAGTAAGTGAATTTAGTGATGTTTTGCTATGTAAATGAATGCATGCATGTGAAGGTCTAGCAGTAGAGTTCGGAGAATGCATGTCCTAAATGACTCAGATGAGGATTTGAAATTGTGAATGTGGGAAAAATGTTGGAAATTTAAAGTTGCATGTGTGTTAATCGAATTTTGATGCTAAGTGTGAAGTTTGGATTTATTAATTGTGTGTGTACTGATGAGTTAGAGGAATTATTTGCAAGTATTGGAGTTATATTGAAGTGAGATTGAGTTTCTGAAAAAATTACAATAGAGAGAGAGAGGAGAGGAAGAAGAAGATTAAATGCAATAGAGTTCACTGCGACCAACTCTTTTAGTTCACTGCGGCCAACTCAAAGGAATTGGTTTCTATAAAAGTTCGCTGCGGCAAACTTTTGAGAAAATGTCGAAGAATTTTGCTATCTGGAAAGTTCGTCGCGGCGAAGTTTCCTGACAGCTTAAGCATACTTTGATATTTTAGGCATAACTTTCTCTGTAGTTATCCGAATTAAGTGATTTTTGATTTGGAGTAAACTAGAGACATATGGCTACAAATTGTTTGAAGAAATGGAGTTCTAATTCTGCCTATAAAAGTATCAGAATCTGATTGGAAGTTGAGATAAGAATTCTGTTGAAGCTTAAGAACAGTCATTAATCTTTTGGGAATAACTTTCAATATACTGACCCAAATTGGATAAACTTGGTATCATTGGAAACCTAAGACAAAGAGGGAAAACTTTATAGAAGGAAGTATTACCTAATTACCTTGCCTTCCTGATGAGAATAATTGAACATTATGGACCCGAAAGTTGGTTGTGAGATAATTCTAGATTGAGAAATTGAGTATGGTTTGATATGATTTATACTATGACAAGATTAAGGATAAGAAACCCGAGATATTTTCATGAGCATGCATTATGCATAATCAGTATATATATGAATGTGCATAAATGATTTCTAATCATGCATAATAGTGATATTTGTTTGTATTAAATGCTATAGAGGAACGCATCGAGCAACCGATTCTAGACATTGCAGGGACTTCGAGGCAATAAGCAATAAGGGAGATTTTTGTAAGTAATCTAGTAAGTAAGTTAGACACTAATTTTTTAAGTAATCTAGTAAGTAATTTTAGACAGTAATTTTTGTAAGTAATTTAGATGGTATTATTTGTAAGTAAGTCTTGTTGAATAATTGTGGGTAATTCAGTAAGAAATCTAATAAGAAATTTTGGATAGCTCTGCTTGACTGTTTGTTTACTGATTGACTTTAATCCATTTAATGATTTTCAAAGTTGTCAGATTGATATGTTTGAATTTTGGCATGAAAGTAATGATTGGCTAATTGAACATGAAATGAACTTGTTTGGTTTTTAAAACTGTCAAGTCCTAGTCGTGGGTAAATAGGCATGCTTAGAAGGGTCCGTAGCTGCTTCTGTGGCACTTCAGTGTCTTCTGTTAATGGCACTTCGGTGCCTTCTGTTAATGGCACTCCGGTGTCTTCTGTTAATGGCACTTAATGGCACTTTGGTGTCTTCTGTTAATGGCACTTCGGTGTCTTCTGTTAATGGCACTATGGTGTCTTCTGTTAATGACACTTCGGTGTCAGGACTTTGGTCTCTTTTGGACACTTCAGTGTCGGGACTTCGGTCTCTTCTGTATAAGTCCCGTTACCCACTTCTGTTCATGGATTTGCAGTCTGATTCATTTTATATTTTGATCTATGATAAGATAAGATTTGATATGAAGTAAATCTGAAATTTTGATCTGATGGGTTAACACCCTGTCCTGTAAATCAATTTTGTATTCTGAATTGTTGGATCTTGAATTTTTCTAAATTTCTTATAAATTTCTGAAATAGTTATTTATGTTTGTTTGTCGGTTTAAAATTTTTTCTTTTCTTTTATTTTTTTTAGAATTGGGTCATTAATTAGAAATTTGAGGGAATGATTAGAAATTGAAATTAAAATGAAGTGTTAGGAGTAAGTTAGAATTAAGTTAGATTAAGTAGTTAGTAGGCTTGAGTTAAATGAAGGAGGGGCAAAATTGGAAAGGCTATGTAAGTGAGAGGTAATATTGGAAGAAAAGGAGTAACAAAAGGGCTAAAAATTAGAAGAGGAGAGGAATGAATGTCATGGGCTGCCAAAGAGGAGAAGAAGAAAACGTGAGGGAGAGAAGAAAAGAGAAGAAAAATCGAAAAAGCTAGGGAAAA
>JANZLC010000001.1:18184944-18209293 GCA_026413385.1 Erythroxylum gracilipes
AATCGTTTTGTTTGCTTTGATTCTGTTGAATTGTGATTCGATTTTCGATTTCAATTGCTTCCACTTCGTTTTCGATTTGGATTTGATTGGTTTGCTTAGATTCCGTGCTTTTGCCTTTTGTGGTTTATCGATTTTGAATTCGAGGTTGGGTTCCGGTAACAGGTCCCAACACACTCTACCACCGGTTATTGTGTTTTTGTTGAAGGCAATCTTGTTTCTTAGAAGAGTAAGAAACAGAGTGTTATATCCCGATCAAGTGCAGAGTCCGAATATAAGGCGATGGCACAAAATACATGTGAACTTATATGTCTACGTTATTTACTTGGTGAGACTGGGTTTGTTTAGTCTAAACCAATGAACTTATGGTGTGACAACAAAGCAGCTATCAATATTACAAACAATCATTTCATGAGAGAACCAAGCATATAGAAGTTGACTATCATTTTACTCGGGAAAAGCTAGAAGATGGATCAATCTTAACTCCAAGTGTCATAACAGGGAGCCAGTTAGCTTATGTGTTTACCAAAGCATTACCTGGGAATCGAGTTAATTACATTTGTAGCAAGCTGGGCATGATCAGTATCTATGCTCCAGCTTAAGGGGGAGTGTTATAGAATATAGCAACTGTAAATAGTAGATTTATAGGGATTATACAGTTAATGTATATAACGTATTCATAGGGATTTTAGCATAATCACAAGAATTACTTTCCTAGTATTTTTGTATAAATATATGTATTGTTCTAATAGAAAATATGAAGAACATTCTTCTCATCTTCTCTGCTTTCTTAAGAAAAAAGAAGGATATACCACATATAAATGGAAGAGACTGCATACGTAATTGACAATCTTATGTTAACAATGACAAATACTTGAATATAATAAAGGATAAATTGTGATTAGAGAAAATACATAGATAAAGAAAGATTAAAGCTTTGGATGCATTTGGTTTCAAATTGACAATGTAAAGAGAGTATAAGTCATTCAGGTTAGGCCAGGACAAAATACTTGAGTTCGAGTTCAGCTCAAAGACTCCAATTTGACTAAAAGGCCACTTAACTCAAATTGAGTTTGTTGACTTCGAACTAGATTTGGGTGAGTACAAACTTAATTATAGGTGGAACTATCATCTACACCATAAATTGAATCTTAAATTCTTGCAATAAAAAAATATAGTATCGGAAAGTAGGAGTCGATCCCAAGAGGAATTCCAATTTGTCAATTATCCAGAAAAAGATATTTAACAAAATGAGGGTTGTAATTATACAAAGTTCTATGATAAAGAAATAAATTAAATTTTATGAATAATAAAAAGAGAATTAGTAATAAGACAAACTTTGATTTATGGTTATTTTAGCCAATAGAATTACAATTGATCATCAATAACAAAAAATGATTATTTCGTCAATCATATATTCGATGTGATATTAAATACATGGCTTTTCTTAAGATTAGTTAATCAAAAATGCAAAATGCAATTAACCCTTACTGTTTACCAACCTTAGGCACAATCCAAAATTTAATCAAACAATAGCTTTATGAACAAAAAGACTACCGGAGTAAAATAACATAACATTTGTGGTTGTATTTATTCTAGTTGACCGTTTTTTTCTAAAAGTTAATAATTTTTGACACATTAAATTAAAACTTCTAGTTGCTGCAAAGATTAAAAGAATTAAACTTTTACATATTGAACATTTGATATAGCCGATGATCATTTTAAATAATAACTAATCATGCACATTATAAATCAATAAAGAATAATCATGAAAATAAAGCACCAAAATGCAATTTAATAAATGAACAAATGAAACACTTAACAATAAGACCCATTTATCTACCAATGTACAAAGTTCCAAAAGCTTCTTCTCCCTTCAACCAAGATAAAGAAATTTAGCTAATAATAGCCATAAGCACTAATAAATTTTAACAAAGAAAAGCTACTCTAATGTATGTTAAATAGAGGAAAATAAAACTTTGTGCAAAGTTGGGAAAAGGAGACGAAACTTTGGATGCTTTTCCTCCTTTCTTTTGGCTCTATTTGTAGCCACTTTTATCCCATGTGGAAATCTTTTTGTAGTGATTCTTTAAATCCCACAAATCATAACTTCACTTATTTCCACCTAGATTTGGTTAAGATAAGGTTCTAACAACATTTAATATATTTTTCTCTTTCAAATTTGAAGTCTAAAAGTTGTGATTTTCACTGAACATGCTCACGCTAAATCCTAAAAATGTTGTTATTAGCTTTATTCTTATAATTGCTCCTTATTTTGTGGTGTTTTCATTTGTTTAAACTCTAGCTTTGCTAATGATCATCTGCAAAATAAAAGATAAGCCAATCTTTGAGATAGAATCAATAATCATAATTAGCACAAGGGAATTAATATTCAAAATTATCAACTTTATTAATTGCCATTCCTAAATTTATAGTGATTTGACTAAATTGCCCTTAATTTATATTCATTCCCTAAGTTCCACATGAAAATTTACTATCTTCTTCTTTTAATAGGTGAAGAGTAATCCTTCATATTATATCTTTTTTACCATAAGTGAAGATGCTCTTACAATCATCTTATTTAAGTAAAGAGTAACTATTTACAAATCTTGTTTAAGGTCAAAAGAAATCCTTATAAAAATCTTATCAACTCTATAATATGCTCAAGGTCCTTTTCACAACTCATATACGATCTATTTATACTCGAAACAACTTAAATAGTTGTTAAGAACAAAATATTAGACATTACAATGACTAATAACAATAACATTGGTTGACCATTTTAATTGATCAATCATTTTAGTGCATTGTTTGCCTTAATGAACATATGGTTGACCAAACTTCTTAAAATAATTTTTTTCAAAATTTTTCAAAGTCTTTGAAAGATTAAAGCATATTCTTTTAACAAAATCTTTATCTGAAATCATTACAAAAATTCCTAAAAAGTATTTTAATGCATCTAGAGGCTTCTTTAGAATCTTCCTAAATTTTATTTTGATCATAATAAGATGCAGCATGCCTTAAATGTAAATAATAATATAATGATCAAGATACTAATTAACGAAATGTCCAAAATAAGGTTACACGAAAGATTACAATAATTTGGTTAAATTTTGATTCGCACGATTGCTTCTTTTTTTTTTGAGGGAATTGGTTATGATTATATTATTAAGCCATCAAGCCTTAAAGCATCAATAATACAATCATTGGAGGGCATAAACCACTCCATAGAGTCCGGAATTAACAACGCAACTCGTGCTAACAGATGAGCTACATTAGTAGTTGTCTTACGAACATGATGTAAAGAAACACCATTAATCTCACTCACCAGAGATTTACAATCAGAGAATACCAGACTATGACTAGAATTGTCTTCTACTTGAGTTGATAATAAGGCTTTCACCACAAGTAAATAGTTTGTTTAAACCTCAATGTTTATCCAACCTTGTCTCTTGATCCAGCTTAGTGCCTCCCTTATGGCTAAGGATTCTGCCATGAAAGGATCATAACCGCCCCGTAGACTACATTAACGAGCTAAGAGGACTGAACCATCACCTTTGCACACAATAATACCCACACCCAAAAAACCAGCAGGTGAGGTTGTTGCATCAACATTGGCTTTTAGTTTCCTAGAAGCTGGAACTTGCCAATTCAAATTGCTATCCACTTGGTCAGCAGCTCTATGACTTGGAGCCCGTACCTATAACCAATCCGCCAAAAAATGACGGCCCTGCTGAATAATTTCGACTGGGCTACTCCATTTAGTTTTCTAGACCACTGCATTTCTGTGTTCCCAAATTAACCAACATAACATAACTAGTAACTATACCTGTTCACCATTTAAGATTTGCAAAGTTTGCATTATCCACTCCATGAAACTTGCTACCTGTGGGAACAGATTGCCCAGAGTTGAGGATAACCAAGATTGTTGCATAAATGGACAAGTGACTAGTGCATGAAGAGCTATTTCAGCGTGTTGATGACACAATGGGAGTATCCAGGACTACTACTCTTCTCTGGTTCAGCTGACTGGTTGTTGGTAAGATATTGTTGCAGGCTCTCCACAAGACTGATAAGCATTTCGGAGGAACCTGTGCCCGCCATAGCTTCCGCCAAGTGTCTCGGACAGCTTCACTACTATTCATCATACTCGTAGCAGTTAAAAGCTTGTAGGGCGATTTTACTGAGTAATGGCCCTTCCTCTCCATTTTTCAGAAAAGCTTGTCATTTTCACAACAGAAACCCAAGAGATTTGCCAATATTGCTTACTGGTCAACCTCATTGAATTCTGATTGTATTCGATTCAAATTCCAGCTACCATTCTAATAAGCTCCGACACTAGCATGTCCGGATGATTTGCATTCACAGGTTTGGTAATTTTTAAACCCACTTAGAACGATAGCCATGGATCTGACCATACACTCACATGGAAACCATTCCCTATCCTCCAACATATACCTTCTTTGATCAAATTCTGAACAAACCATAAGCTGCGCTACAAAGGTTAGAGCCCAGTTTTGATCGTAAATAATTTGCCCCAAGAAAATAACGAGCTCTTAAAATTCTTGCAACCAAAGAATCTAGTTTCTGCACTAATGACTAAGCTTGTCTCCCTAGCATTGTTTGATTAAATTGACGAAGCTGTTTAAATGCCAAGCCTCCTTCAATTCTTGGTTTGTACATCCTTTCCCAACTTATCCAGTGTATCCCCCGTTCATTATTGACATTTTCCCCCACCAAAACATGTTCATAAGGTGCTGCAATTCTTTACATAACGTTTTTGATAAAAGGAAAAGATTCATTATATAGTTCGAAAGAGTTTGGAGTACCGTTTTCAACATTATTTCTTTGTCAGCTTTAGTGAGAAATCTTTTCTTCCAGGAGTTTAGTCTCTACCAAACTACCTTTGAGAGACCCAAAGACCTCTTTCTTGTTAATGTCGACAATCAATGGGAGTCCGAGATAATTGCCAAGGTTTGCCTGTTCTTCAACCCCAATAATGGAACAATTTTGATTTCGGGTAATAGTGGGAGTGTTTGCCAAAAAAAATAGCTGACTTGGTTAAATTTATTAATTGGCCAAACGCCTGTGCATAAACCTGGATAAGCTGCTTGATGGTTTCTGCTTCTCTGTCTTTGCACTGAAATACCACGAGACTGTCGTCGGTGAAAAATAGATGTGATATCTCGGATGCCCCCCGTGTAATACTACATCCATGAAGCTGTCCTTCTCTTAATTAAACATCCACTAACCTTGAAAACCCCTCCGCACATAGAATAAATAGTTATGGCGACAAATAGTCTCCCTACCTTAAACCTCTGGATGGTGATATTGGACCTAATTCTGCCCCCATCATGAAGGATACGGTATTGAACTGAAGTAACACACCACTATATGAGTGAAATCCACGGCTCTACAAATCCCATCTTCTTTAAAAAATTTAGGAGATAGGACCATTCCATTTGATCGTACGCTTTACTAACATCCATCTTCAGAGTGGCGACCTCTTCTCTTACCTTTAAAATAGTGCATCAATTCAAAGGCTATAATACTATTATCATAGATACTTCTGTTCTTGACGAAAGCTGACTGAGTTGGTGAGATAAGCTACGGAAGTAAAGATTGGAGTCGCATTGCCACCATCTTCGACATAATCTTGTAGAGCACATAGCATAAGGCTATAGGCCGCAAATCCCCTATTGTTTTTGGATTGTTCTTTTTAGGAATAAAAACAATTGTTGTTTCATTCAAAGAAGCTGGAAATTTTCCCTCTGCCAGGAACTTGATGCATAAGTTAGCGACCTCTACTCCTATAATATCCCAGTGTTGTTAGTAGAAAGTTGGGTTTAAATCGTCTAAACTAGGGGATTTGTCTACTCCCATGCTAAATACCGCAGCTTTAACCTCCTCACGTGTATATGGTGCCAGCAGAAAATCATTATCTACTTGGGAGACACAGTGAGGAATACAAGCAATTACAGGATCAGTATTACATGGCTCAGCTTGAAATATTGCCTGGAAGTTGTCACAACTCCATCCAGTTCTTCACCCCTTCTACACCAAACTCCATCCCTGTCTTTTAATCTCTGAACGATCTTCTTTTTTTTTCTTTTTCTGTCGACTAGTTGCTGAAGGGTGGAAAAACCGAGTGTTCAGACCACCTTCCTTTAACCAAAATACCTTCGATTGTTGCTTTCATTTAATTTCTCTGTCTAATAAGAGCTGGGTATATTTCCGCTTTGCCTCCTCAAATTGCTATATTTCTGATTCGTAAGCCACGCAAATGCTTTAAGATATATTTGTAGTCTAGGAGTTCTTGCTTGTGTAGGACACGCAAGTCTTGGCCCCACCTGAGTAAATTATCACTACAGGAACGCAATTTCGAAAATACATCCCTTAGGTTCGGATTGTTCCATGATTCAGCTACAACGTCCCGACACTTTGGCTCTCTTAACTAGCAATTCTCAAAATTGAATCGTCTAGTAGCTTGTCTATTAAAAAAAGTTCGAACCTCAGGGAAGATTGGTAAGTGGTCTGCGGTAGAAATATCTATTGTGTAAGCTTGAGCTAACAGAAACTTACTAATCTATGCAGCATTCGCAAGAACTGTGTCCAGCTTTTCTTCCACCCATTTATCCGAACCTTTGTTAGCCTCCCACATCTTGGAAACCCTGAATTAGAGTCTCTGGCTGCTTCCTGCCCCCTCGTTTCTCATGTTGTGCTAGAACATCATTGAAATCACCTAAGCAAACCCATGGAAGAGGGCTAAGAGCAGCTAGGCTGCAAATAAGAGTCCATGTTTCCTTATGTCTTGCTCGATGAAGGTTCCTATAAACTCTTGTTAGTCTCCATTAACCCATATTGTGAATAGTTACCGCAACATCATTACACCTAGCTAATTTAAAAATAGTCTCTACTAAGTTAACATTCCTTTATAAAAGAGCCAACCCTTCGCTATGGCCCACACATTCCACATTAACAAAATCATCGTAACCTAAAAACTGTCTGATTTTAGTAACTTTATTAGCATTACATAAAGTTTTGACTAAAAAAATAAAATTTGGTTGTTTCTCCCTTACAATTTTGTGTAAGTTTTGTACTGGTCGAGGGTTGCCAATCCCCTGACAGTTCCAGCTAACACAATTCATTCGGGTCGGCGAGTTTGAGTAACAGAACCCACCCCATGCAAGTTTTTTGAAGTAAAGCTGCTACTCTTCTGTGACACTTCTTTTGTCTATTGAGTTTCATTTACAGACCCATCTTGGCCCGTTTTTATTCTTTTAGGGTCCATAATCGTCAACCTCTCCCCCTGTTGGGGATTTGATTCATTGATTTGGTCATTAATAACCATATATTCATTGCCTCCTATCAAATCCTCTTGAGTTAAACCTTCCTTATCCTTGCCCTTATTCAAATTTGAATACATAACATGATTGGTAGGATTACGCTGATCACCTCCTTGGTTCAAGGGATTGCCATACATTTTCATTCTGCCACCTTCCTTTCCTGAACCTTCTCCAAACACCAGTGCCCTTAGTCCTAGAGCCACCTTGCACTAACATTTGGTATGCTTCGTCTGTGTTTTGCTTTGTTTGCATTATGCTTCGTCTGTATTATGCTTCGTCTGTTTTTGCTTTGTCTGTGTTTTGCTTCGTCTGCATTATGCTTCGTCTGTGTTTTGCTTCGTCTGCTTTTCATTTATCTCTTTGTTTTATCATCAAAACTTATTAATCTCGTAAAGTCATTTGACTTAACAACATAATACAGACGAAGCACCTTGCACTAACATTGGTCTGCGCATGTCGTGAAGAAGCTCTAATGGACAACGTATAATTTTTTAGTGCACACCCAAAGGATAATCAACCAATCTAGGGCAAAAACGATCCGTATGTCCCAACAATCCGCACAAGAAGCAAAATGTAGGGAGTCTTTCATACACAAATTCCACCCAGAGCCATTCTCCCTTGCTATGACGAAGTCGTATACCCTTCTGTATTGGTTTTCTAACATCATATTTCACCCTTATGCGAATGACAATGTTGTTGATGTCTTCAAAGTTTTTCGGGGCAGCACTCACAAACTCTCCAATATCATTCCCGATATCCTTCGCTACATGTCCTGAACGAAATCCCGCCTGAAGACCATGCAACTGTATCCAGACATACATATGCATCAAAGGAATCTCTTTTGGTGGAACATTTTCTTCTATCCTCTCCACAATCAAGAGTTGGTTATCAAAAGTAGAAGGACTCATTTCCATTGCTCTATGGATATCCGCATCGCGAAAGAACTAAAAAACATATAACCTCCGGGTAAAACACGAACTTGCATCCCCATCGTCGAACGCCACAAGGCTGCAATAGTATTAATCATAGCGTTGTAGTTGATAGTTCTTTCAGTCAAAAACCTACCAACCAAACACAGCTTATTGTTGTCCTCTTGCTCCAATTTGCATCCTCATAGACCAAACCTCCTTCGCCTTCATCATCCATTGAAAGGCTTAGCCATCTCGACTGAAACATCATCACGTTTGTGATCTTCTATAACTTGTCACAGGACAAGATGAGAGAAATAACTTGTCACAAGACAAGACGAGAGAAACTCCTCAATCCATTCCCTTAGTTGCATTGATCTTGACATTTTCGCTATGCGCTAAAATATGAACAAGAGGCTTAGAGTCTTTGCTACGTGCTCGCTTGTTGTTTTTAGTTGTTTGCTTGAATAGCTTGTGTTTTAGTTTACTTATTTTTCTCTATTATTTGATTATTAAAGTGATTTAATTGACTCATTAGTTCAGTGTACCTTTTTTATTGACATGATCTCTTACATACTAATATCACTAAAGAACATATTTTATTATCAACGAGTTAGAACTTTGCTTAGTTCAACATTTATTTTTTAAAGATGTAAAAAATGGAGGAGGTGTTTGTAATATACGGAATAAGGTGTAGGCAATTAGTTGGGGCGAGACCCTCGGCCAGCATGAGAATCATGATATGCTGACGACTAATACGGATCTCCTGGATGGAGACATACGTATCAAACTCAAACTCATAACTTTTAGCACTAGAGATCAAAGAAAGAAAACCAGAGCTTTCTACTACTACTACTGTTAATACTGTGCATTGATCATGGTCATGGGCATGGACATGGTCATAGTCATGGATTCAAGTTTTCTGTCTGTGTCTGAAAAAACATCATCTGATGATTATTAACTGAAAATTTCTTTATATTGTAATATAATACATATATAGCACAAAAGAGAATACTATCTTCCACTCGCTAGAAGAGGCGAGTGCAAGTTACACCCGGCGGGAAACTGGCAATTTCGGGAAAATCCCTCTTCCTCCCTTCCCCTCCCTCCAAAACACCCTAATCCAAATGTTCCTCCTCTGCCTTTAAACCCTAACCCTAAACCTAATACCCAATCCCTTTTGGTGCTTTCAAGTTTCTCAAATTCATTAATAATTCTCACATCACATTGTGAAGGTGGAGAGTGAGAGAGCAAAAGGAAGCAACAGTCTTTTGTTCTCTCCTCTGCCAATAATTAATAATTTCCCCTTTTTTTCCATGGCATTTATTCACCTCCACAACAACAAAACCCTAGAAGCACGAGAAGTGAAAGTGGACGGAGACGGTGACATTAACATCGACGGCAATCGGGCGGGGACTCCGGTTAAGTACGTGTCTTTGGACCGAGTCTACTCGGCGGCGTCTCGCTGCGTCAGCGCCGTTGGATCGTCAAACGTTATGTCGAAGAAGGTTAAAGCTAGGAAGCTCGTCGTTCACGACGATCCGTGCTCGATTAAACCGCCTGTTCTTCACGTCTACTCTCGCAGGAGCAAAAGACGCCGAGATTGCAATCGAAGTTTTTCCTTCTTTGAGTCTTTGGTTGCGCGCTCTGTGAAGATTGAAAGTATTGACTTTGAGGAATCAATTGAGCGTGAGGTGAAGAAGAAGAAGGAGAAGAGGACGAGGATTGGGTGTACTGAGTTGAAAAAATTGGAGGTCGATTCCACTGTTTTGATGGACTCTGATAGGCGGCGTTTGAGGGATTGTAGAATTCACAATGTGAATATTAATTCTAGTGATAATAATAAAAATAAAAAGCGTGGGAATTTTTCGAGGAAGAAAGTTTTGCCTACTACTAAAAGATGGGTCAGGTGGGGTTCCTGTTGTCATTTTTCTTCTAATTGTGTACTCTTTGCTTGTATTTGGCTGGATTAAGGAGTACTGAAATTGAAGTTGAAACTGCATTTTGTATGTAAGTTAGGAAATTATCAATTGAGAAGTAAGTATATTGGGTTGAATGGGCGATATTGCTTGGAAACCTGAATCACAGTTGATATAGAATTGAAATGAAAGTAGCTAGCATTCAAGCAAGTTCAGTACAACTGCTCATTACTTTGCAAGAGCAGCAAACAGTTTTCGCTTGTATATTGCTTTATTTCATTGGCTTTATCAGCCACCAAAAGAGGGTTTTTCGTATCTCTGTGTGTCTACAGCTTTCACCTTTTTGTTATTCACGGATGTGACTTTTGACTTTCATAGGCTGAGCTTTGATGGCGTTGATCCTGAAACATTTGTTGGTTTACCGTGCAAGGTAAGAACTTACATCACATGCTCATATTTTCATATTAATCATTTTGCGAGGGTACTTCTAATTACAGTGCAAGGTAAAAACCTATGGCAAAATTTGTTGGTCTAGAATTTTCTTTTGCTCCATAATTAAGCTGCATATGCCCAGGTTTATTGGCCATTGGATGCTGCTTGGTATTCTGGACGAGTTGTTCATTACTGTTTGGAGACCAAACGACACCATGTATGAGTTCACTTGCCAACTTATTTCTCTCTGATAATTTTGGATTTCTAAAACCGTTGAAATATTAGTATCATATGCCTGACCTTAAGTGAAACATAATTCAGGTCAAATATGAAGATGGTGATGAGGAGGATCTTGGTCTTTTAGATGAAAAGATAAAATTTTTCCTCTCTCATGAGGAGGTGGTGAATCTGAACCTGAAATTCAACATGACATGTACTGATGCTGATAGCTACAATTATGATGAGATGGTTGCATTAGCTGCTAGCTTGGATGACTGCCAAGATCTGGAGCCTGGCGATATCATATGGGCAAAACTTACTGGTTTTGATCAAAATCTTTCTTATCTATTTAAAACTTTTGAATCTATCTTCTCTTTGCTGGTGCATGTACTTGAGTGATTTTACCTTTCTCTTTTAATATTTCTTTAATTTAAAAGTCAGAGCCAATGTTTAAGAGGAAAGAAATAAGAAATAGAGGTGAAAATAATAAGTTTGGGATGGTAAGCATTTGCAGAAGTTCATGGTTTTTATCGATGCCTTTGTTGTCCATCAGTTAGTGAAGTAGGTGGTGTAGAAAAATTACTCTGTTCTATACTTGATCTTGTTCTTGGAGATTTCTGTTGTATGTCAGTTAATGAAGTAGGTGGTGTAGAAAAATTACTCTGTTCTATACTTGATCTTGTTCTTGGAGATTTCTGTTGTATGTAGAATAACATATGTTCTAGTGCCATGAACGGTAGTTAGCTGAGTATTAATTCCAGTGCCAACATGGAGCTTCACAACTCAACACACAATATCTAGCATGTGACTGGAAATTTACTGTTTGGATATAAAAGAATGTGAACCAGTTATTGGATCTTGATTGAGCTGATTTGAGAATCTGGTTAATGATTATATTTACTGGTTCCTTTTCCAGGTCATATTAGTTTTTCAAACTTGGTGAGATCATTTCTGTGACATTCTCTATTTGCCACTCTCTTAGTTGCCTTTTCAAAGAACTAAGATTTCAATAGTGACTATATTCCTTTTTTATTTCATAGAAACTATATCTTCTTATATTATGGTCAGGTCATGCAATGTGGCCAGCTATTATTGTAGATGAAGCCCTTGTTTCTGATCGGAAGGGTTTAAACAGATTTAGTGGAGGAAGATCAGTACTTGTACAATTTTTCGGTACCCATGATTTTGCAAGGTCTGTGATACACTTGGGTTTTGGGCATTTATCGTGTGGGGTTGATCACTGCCTTATCTAGCAGATGGTTAAGACACATGCCTTTGTTGGAGTCTGAAATACTTGTAATCTTTTCAGAGTAAAACCAAAGCAGATAATTTCTTTTCTCAAAGGGCTTCTTTCTTGTTTCCACCATAAGTGCAAGAAGCCTCAATTTGCTCAAAGCTTGGAAGAAGCAAAAATGTAATGTTTTTTACAGTAGCCTGTTACTTCCTTTTTACTTTATCTTTATTTTAATTTTGATGCTATCTGGCATTTCACAGTAATTCTTTGATTATATCTTGTGAAATTTATCCAACTTTTCTTTTGCTCTTGTTCACAACTTATGTCTCAATAAATCTGGCTAATCATATATGGTTTGTCCTGGTACAAATATCAGACTTGGATTGATAAATAAAAGGAAATTATGTTTGAAACACATCATAGTGCATGCAGCCTATAAGCTAGGTTTATCAAGTTAAACTTGTGTGAAATGGCATATTAAAGATTGGTAATTTTAGATCCAGAGTATTGTGTTATCCATAATTTTAAGGTGCAAAGCACCCAGTATCTGTTACATCTCAAGAGGTTAAAGGTACTTCATCAATGCTGATGGTTTGTAATAAGTCTGCATATTCCATCTTTTAGCTTGTCTCCTTTAAGGTAAGTTATAAACACTATTACCAGTGAAAATAAGCAGTAGAACAAACAGGCAGGGAGAGAAAATTAAATGGACACTTGTCCAAATGTTGAAAACATAGGTGGCTGCTGTAAGAGGTATGAAGAACAATGCCAAACACCATGGTGAAGGCCAGCATTGACTATGAACTATCATCTGTTCCCATGTTATTGTCATGCAGATATAAAAATCCCTACAGTTTTACTGCTGCAAGCCTTTTTTTTTTTTCCCTAACTCTGCCTCTCTATTTCCCTTTTAAAAGCACTAGAAGAATTCCGTTCAGGTGGACAACTCAAATTGAATATGAAATACTATGCTAATTGGGCATATTGGATGCAGTCGATAGCTCAAAGGATCACACTACGAATGATTTGTTTGATGAAATGGATACCCTTTATGTGTTTTCATCTTTATAGAATAGCATCTATTAATTTTGTTTATCTGGATATGGCTTTCGTGCTATAATAAGTGCTTTTATTCCATTGAGCTAATATGTCAAAAAGTTTGTGTTTGGTTGTGGCTAGGGATTGCTAGATTCTATGATTACTTTTAATTTTTTCAAGCTTTGAGATTTGATGGTTTTTAAAAGTAGGCAAAAGCTTTCTTCAAGTTGATGGACTTCAAACTAAATATGACACAAGTGTTTTATTTGTGTTTATTTAGTCTCATCTGAACGTGAAGTTTCACTGGTTACATATTGATATGTAAAATTGCTTTTCTTTTTTGTTTTTATTGAAGATGCCGCGCTGAGTATGTTTCAGTCTCCTTTTAAGCTTTCCAAATGAACAAATTTTGGGATTTTAGCAGGTATCTTAGTGAGCAAAAACTTCCAAAAAGAATGCTACAATTGCAAAATGGCAAGAATGCTGATAGTTCTGAGACTCTGGTTAGTGAGGACGAAGGGAGTACAGATTCTGGTGGAGATTGTTATAAAGATGAAGGAATTCAAAAGATATTGGGAGGCCTTAGTACCTCTCCTTATGTTATTGGGGATTTGCAAATATTAAGCCTTGGTAATTTTGGGCATTTATTCTGAAACACTGTTCAAAGTTCCCCATGCATTTTATTTTAACTTAACCGTCATCCTTAAGATATTCATAATCAACCAATGCTTCAATGTCATCCTTAAGATATTCATAATCAACCAATTCTTCAAGGTTCTACTATTTCAAGACATCCAAGTACTTATTACTGTATTTTCTCCCACTTGTTATTATTACTCAGATTAATTGACTTATAAATTAAAATAGTACCCTTTTAACTTTTACTTTTATTCCCTCCTTTTTGTTTGAAATGTCTATAAGTTTCATAATGAGCTTTGGAAGCTTGTCATTTACTATAAACTAGCAAACAACTCTTTATTGGAAATTTTAATAAATTAGTACTTATAATAATCACCGAACCTTTTTTAACAGGAAGGATTGTCAAGGACTCGGAATATTTTCAGGATGATAGATTTATCTGGCCTGAAGGATACACTGCTTTGAGGAAATTCAAGTCAATAGCAGGTGAATACTGTGGGAATTTTTCTGTAGTAACTTCAAATTCCTTTCTCAATTTGCTCTTTGTTTTGAGGTGCTATACTTTTCTCTTCTAAATTAATTTTATTTTTAATTGATATTACATGACATTTTCTCTCAAATTTGAGTATTTCAGATCCAAATAATTGTACAGTATATAAGATGGAAGTGTTGAGAGATGCAGAGTCAAAGATTCGGCCTTTATTTAGAGTGACATTGGATAATGGTGAACAGGTAAGGTTGATAAAATAAATCCTAAATCTATAAACGTGCTGATGACCCTTTTGCAATTTATTGCCATTTAGCTAGGATTTTCTTTTGCAGTAATCTGATTATGCACTCCATGCATTAAAAGACCATCATATGCACTCTCTTTTTTCTCGTTTTTGTCTGTCACTCTCACTCACCCTCTGTCTCTGTGTGTCTCTGCTTGTGTTTGGGACTCCATATCTCTTTGATGTCAGTAGAACTGACAGTAAAGCATGTTGTGGTAGAACCCTTTGAAATTCAGTTTTTAATTATTTGCTATGGACCCAAAATTTTGTTTGCTCAGATCAATGAAAGAGGGAAACTTTACATTTTCACGTACTATATGCATATCTTAGTGTTGAGTTGCATTTTTCACTTTTTATATTTGGTCACAAGATCTATATGTATCTAAGATAACCATGGTTTAAGGTGTAAGCTTTTCTATCCAAAGATGAACAGTGATTTCACAGTTAAGTGCTTTCTTTTTGTAACTAACAAGAGTTCTATTGATCAAGTCTACCGAGCTAAGCAGTGAGCACTTAGGGGTTCAGGATTCACTTATGCTTGTTTGCTTTCTCCTGATGGATTTTCTGTGACCTTTTAATTGCTCTTGAAATACATGCCTCTTAGCACTCAAAGCTAAGATCTGATTGGCATCACACATCTTTCTATTGCACGCATCATTTCTTCGCTTATAATTTGCTAAACCTTTATAGTTATCTCCTTTTTCTTCAGATTAAAGGATCTACTCCATCTGCTTGCTGGAACAAAATATACAAAAGAATGAAAAAACTGCAAAATGGTACTTCCAACAGCATCAATGCTGAAAATGGGGTGGAAAGCGCCTACGAATCGGGTTCTGACATGTTTGGTTTCTCCAATCCTCAAGTAATAAAACTAATAAAGGTACAAGGATTTTCTTTTCCCTGAAACTCCTTACCAAAAATCATAGGTTAAATAAATGACTCTTGATATTAAAGTATACTCATGAACTTATATGCTGAATATATAGTTGGTAAATAAGCATTTGACATGCATATTAAGAAGACAAACACTTTTTGATTGGCAGCGACATGGAACTTTTGAAACTTAATGACTTTGCTCGCCATTTTACTCTATAGGGTTAACTTTCTTCTACTTCCAGTTGAAATGTCCTGTCATTTCTAGTTGTTCTTTTCTCTCTGATTGTGTTGTTAACTCTGATAGTAAAGGAAAAGATTTAAAATTTAAATGCAAATAACTATTGTTTCTTCTTTTGACATTCTCAGGGTGACTTATTTTCTGCTTGTAGTAGTTTGACAATCATTTGTATTTGTTATGGAGATGTGTACATTGATGGTGCCTGCTTAGATTGTATATTGATTCCCTATGATGTTAACAGGGGTTGTTGAAATCCAGACTATCGTCCAAGTTATCTATGTGCAATTCTACCTCTGATAGATATCAGAACTTGCCAGTTGGCTATCGACCTGTTCGTGTAAATTGGAAAGATCTTGATAAGTGCAATGTCTGCCACATGGATGAGGTGCAAGAGAATCTTCTATCTTTAATTGCTATAACTCTTAACTCCTTTAAGTTTTATTTGTCCTATCTTTCTCTTTGCATCTCCTTGTCTTCAATTTTTTGTTTGAGGGCTGATGTTTTGTCTCTAACCTAATATTGCTGTCAATTTTTTTATGTGTGGAGGCTCTAATTGTGGTTCTTTGTTTCCAGGAATATGAAAACAATTTGTTTCTGCAATGTGAGAAATGCAGAATGATGGTAAAACCTTTTATACTGGTTCTGCTGGTTTCTGCACTATAACTTTTCCATATGATAAGCGGTTTGAGATATGATACATAGATCCTACTATTTTTTTTACTCTTCGTCAATTTAATTCCTTTAATGGTTTTTCTTGAAAAGTTCCTTTTTTCATGCGCTTGTGAAAAGTTTTATTACTTTTTATTTTAATCTTCTAGTTAATTCATATATTTCATAGGAGTAATGTTTACTCAGGTCCATGCCAGATGCTATGGGGAATTAGAACCTGTTGATGGTGTCCTGTGGCTATGTAATTTATGCCGACCAGGGGCCCCTGAGTCTCCTCCGCCCTGCTGCCTTTGTCCTGTAACGGGTAATGTAATGTTATGCATCTTTGTCCCCTGTAAGGCTATGGATCATATGTAGCTCAAAATTTAGATTTACTTTTTCCAGGTGGTGCTATGAAGCCAACTACTGATGGTCGCTGGGCTCATCTGGCTTGTGCAATATGGATACCTGGTTTGTGTCTGTAATATGCATGCATTCATTTATTTGTCCATTGTATGGGATCATGTGTTCTCACTTTATGCATTTCAGAAACTTGTTTATTTGATGTCAAGAGAATGGAGCCCATTGATGGCCTAAATAGGATCAATAAGGTACGAAGGATGGTTAACTTAAACTTTTATGCTTTATAATCTATCACCTCTGCAGATAAGCAATTTATTTAATTATTATAATCATTTGCTTATTTTGTGGGTGATATTGAGGACATTTGATTTGTTGAACTTGGTAGCTGTAATCTTGTACCGATGCAGAAATTTGATCTTTAAATTTCTATAATTAAATTCCTTTTAGTTGGACAATCATGATTGTTTACAATCTGCAACCAAATTTTTTGGTTCAAAAACAGGATCGTTGGAAGCTCATATGCAGCATCTGTGGTGTAGCTTATGGAGCTTGCATCCAAGTAAGATTGTTATCTTAAGATACTAAATAATTGCTATGCTTGTATATTTCAGATTGTCAGTTGAGTGTAATGTTCTCATGCAACTGGACCTGTTAAACGTAAGTTCTAAGTCCTCCGATGTCATTGCAAGACTGGTCTTGTTAGCTTAATGCAAAAATTCAAATTCAAATTCAAATTCCTGATAAAGATTTTGTATTAAACTGGGGCAAAGTTTAAATTGCTTTTGAACTTCTTTTGTTTCATTGCGATGTTTTCTAGAAGTCCAATTTGCAAGAATTGCATCTCATTAAAGATTAGAGACGAGAAGCAAACCAACAGCTTTGTTTGTTGTTTGCTACCTTTCTAGGCATTTATCAGGTCTTTATGGGCAATAATTTACATAACAGGGAAAAACAAGGGGTTAAAAAAGCGTTGGCTGATATTTGATGAGGTTAATAAGTCACCTCATCTCTATATTTGAGGAGGGTACTAACTTTTTCAAGTTAAACTCTTTCTTTTTCCTTCGCTTTTCCAAATTTCTTTGTCTGACAACTTAAATAGTCTTGGTGACTTTTAGTGTACCAGCTTTTTGAAGTTCTTTTTCCTTCTCTTTTCTAAATTTCTTTATCTGATAAGTTAATTGTTATCTCAACAACTTACGTTGCTCCCTCTTTAGTGGAGAATGATGTGCCATCACAAGGTAAATATGTGTTTACAAGTTTTACAGTGAGACAAAGTACGCAAAAGCAACAAAACAGTCCATAGTGCTTGGGTGGCATATTCAATCGTTCTTCTGCTCTCTTGTTCTCTCTGTAATCTACACATGCATTTAGTAATTTGTGAATTTTAACTCTGTTGAAATCTTACCTGTAGTGCTCAAATAATAATTGCCGGGTAGCATATCATCCTCTCTGTGCACGTGCTGCTGGACTTTGCGTTGAGGTATTCTTTTCCTTTGTTGCAATTATTGAGGATGCTTGCTTAGTTTGTTCATTTATTTAAACTTCAAATGAATGCTGTTGTTGGTAACAAAATATGCTTATATTTACTCAAACTGCATTATTCTGTATGGTCAACAGCTTGAGGATGAGGATAGACTACATCTCCTTTCTCTTGATGATGATGAAGATCACCACTGTATCCGGTTACTTTCTTTCTGCAAGAGGCACAAACAGCCATCTAATGAGAGGCCAGTCATTGATGAAAGGATTAGTAGAATTGCTCGTTGCTGTTCTGATTATATACCTCCATCTAATCCATCTGGCTGTGCTCGTACCGGTATGCCTTTTAAGCTTCTTCTTTGGTTTCAAGTATATTAGATGCTTGCTTGCAATGATGCAGTATGGTATCTCATGTGTATGTATTCTTTCACTCTGTAAGAGTTGATTCAAGGTTTTGTGTTATGGTAGTTTTGTTTTCAAGAACCACCCAGTAATATTTTCCATGTAGCACTCCATCCTTCCAAGTCCTGGGATTTCTTGTCGTATTTTTAGCTACTTAATTCCACAAAATCTGGTTAAGGAAAAGGTTCTTTCATAAATTGTTTTGATCTTCTTGAATTCTGATAGAGCCGTACAATCATTTTGGAAGAAGAGGAAGGAAGGAACCTGAAGTCCTTGCTGCTGCATCTTTGAAGCGCTTGTTTGTAGAGAATCAGCCTTATTTAGTTGGTGGTTTCTGTAAGCATGATTCATCGATTGGTAAATTGCTGCCAAATGGAGTTGTTGCCTCAAGATCTTCTTTTAACTTACAAAGGTTTAAGGCCTCTCAGCTAGATTCTCATGGCAACATTCTCTCTATGGCTGAGAAGTATAAATACATGCGGGAGACATTCAGGAAGAGATTGACATTTGGTAAGTATCTTAGGATTTCGCACAAGTGTCAATGTCAACAATACGTAAGGATCACTTTGGAGATTTATATAGTGATTTGTTTTGTTATTTTTGGTTCTAGGGAAGTCAGGAATACATGGATTTGGCATCTTTGCGAAGCAGCCATTTAGGGCTGGAGACATGGTAAAATTAAATTGCATATCAAGTATGATAAAATTCATTTGCATATTAATATATTCTAAGTTCACTAGTATAATGGTGCTATAATTTCAGGTGATTGAATATATAGGTGAACTTGTTAGACCACCTATTGCTGATAGGAGAGAACGATTCATATACAATTCCTTGGTGGTATGTTTCTTGGCATTATGTTTTTGTCTCTGCTTCTTTGTGTATGCTTATATTTCTGGTTTTGGTAATTTGTGGCTATCATCATAAGACTGATCTTTACTATTTGAAAGTTATTTCTGTTGTTTTTTTAGTCAAAATCTTGATTAGATTTTTAAATTCAGGGTGCTGGGACTTATATGTTTCGAATTGATGATGAACGCGTAATTGATGCTACGAGAGCAGGAAGTATTGCTCATTTGATCAATCACTCGTGTGAGGTGTGCATTTTCTCTTGATGAGTTTTTGTTGTCAAACTTGTGACTTGTTTTTTGAAAGAAAAAAAAAAGGTGTTCTGTGGTAAACTTCCAATGAGTAATTAGTTTGACTACTGTAAATGATAAATGTTCTGGTCTCAACTGTTCTGTCTTTAAACTTGTGAGAGTATTACTGGAAGTTGAAAGCTCAGTGGTAGTTGCAATTTCAGTTCAATCAATTTGTTTTCTAGATGCTTAATTACAGGAGCACTAATTTATACTTCTGCTTCCTTTTGTTTATTGTTGCACAGCCCAATTGCTACTCGAGAGTGATAAGTGTTAATGGTGATGAGCACATTATTATATTTGCAAAAAGAGATATTAGAAGATGGGAAGAACTCACATATGACTATAGGTTTTGCTCAATTTCTCAACATCCCGTGTTCATCTGTATGTTTGAGATGTATGCTGACTTTTTCCCTTGCAGATTTTTCTCAATTGATGAACAATTGGCATGCTACTGTGGATTCCCAAGATGCCGTGGTGTGGTTAATGACACTGAAGCAGAGGAGCAGGTGGCAAAGCTATATGCACCTTGCAGTGAATTAATAGACTGGAAAGGAGAGTGAAAAATGGTTGGTATGGTTATGACTTGTTTTTCTACTTGTGCAATCTCTCTCTCTCTCTGCTTTCTTGTTTGTAGCGAACAGACTTCTAATTCATGGTCAGATGAATATTAGGAGCAGATGCTTTTGTTACAATGGCTTCTATTATTGGTCCGTGGATTCTCAACATTTTACTTGTATAATAGTGCAGCATGAGTTTAGGCGTTGATACTTGTCAGTATGATCTTCCTGTCAATTACAATCTCTAAGGTCAATATTGTGTTGAAATCTCTCCTCAAAATTGCATGTTTGAAAATCGTTCTTCAATAGTGGATTTCTTTTGTTAGTGCAGACAATTTAGTTTTTATTACTTTGGTGATGAGTTCTTTTAAAGTTCATGATCATCCTAAGGTCTAGATAATCTTCGTCAGAAATGTGGAACTATACCAACACTGAGTTATGAGTTCCAAAACCTAGTACTACGTAATATAGAAATAAAAATCATACTTCCATGATAAAATGACTCTTTTTTTGACCAACACCAATTATAAGTTGTCAAAGGAGCAAGATCATAGTTTTCGTCTTCTTGGGCAATCGTCATACCTATTTTCACTAAAATTATCATTTTTCCCTGGTTAAAGGAGTTTCGTTTCATTATCAGGTTTCCAATATTCCTATGCTCTAATTTCCTGCTACAGTTTGTACCAACAGTCGTTTACCTTTGTGTTTCTTTTTGCAGAGATTTGTCATTATTGAGTATGCTGGGTTGGATCTTATGAATGTTGGATTGTTTCCCTAACACCGACTACTGTCTGCGGGCCATTTTATGAGGGAAAAAAAAGTGGGTTCTGATGATTTTAACCTTGCCTTCCCGTTCTCTTCTTCTTGTATCTTTGAGAAAGTGCAAACCAAGTGATGATTCGGCTTCTTTTGGTCTACCTCTTTCCTTGGCCTCGAAAAACAAATTTGTAAAAAGTGCTGAAATTTGTAACTTCCTTTCAACTAACTAATTATGGACCGATTTTTTAAAATTATATCCTAATTTGTTTCTCAAATTTTAACCCTAGATAGGCATGAATTCAATGGTGTACATCTTTGTAAAAAGAACATTCATCTTGCAAATGAAAAGTCAATGCTCTGCTCATGGCATCTTTATACTTTGCCATATTGTACACGTAATTGAAATGTGGTACTGTTACATATCTTCTCCTTTTCTATATTGGAATTTTCATTTGGTGACATGGAAGCAGGCCACTTAAATCCTTGTTCTCAACTTGCACAACCCTTTTGTGGAACCAAAAGCAAGAGTCTGTAAGCTGTGGATAGAAACATACAATTGTTTGTTGCCGGTTGGTTCTGTATTGTTTCTATTTGCAATGCAATTCTATTAGAGTTGGATCTTCAGAGGGATTGCCACTATTAGAGAGAAAATGAATCAAAGTTGAGTTCATTTTTAAGCAGGCATGCCTAGAACTTGAATAGGTTCTTTTTTTTGTCATTTTGTCACTTTTTAATATAGTCTTACCCACAATGCTTAATTGTTAATTTTTAGTTCATGTTATTATGGATGGTAATTGCCTGTTCAGTACTTCAGTTGGCAACTGGGGCACAAGTTACATCTCTATCTTTTAAGAATGAGTTCCAAAAATTCCTAGGAGTTGATTACTTGTACAATTATCTGGACGGTAAATACTAATTTTTGCACAGTGCTCAATGGTCCATAGATGCTGACACAAAATCTATTGGAATGGAACTTCATAAACACTCACCTCATCATCATGTATATTTGACAAGTGAGTGTTGTTAGATTCATTTATGTCGTTTCCATCAATTATTTTTATTGTTCTATTTGTCTATTGATCATTGGAAATACCATAAGTATAAAGTTTTTTTAAAAAATTACCATAAGTATTTCAATCTATTGCAAAGTACATATGCAATTGAAGGATGGTAACGATACGACAAAAGCTCGTTCGCAGATAATTTCGAAGACATAGTGTTGGACCCCGTCATCGAGGCCCAACATTCGGACCCACACAAGCATAACAGACCCAAACTAACCATAAAAACTGACTACCAAATAGGGAAGGCCCCAAATAGAAAAGTTGCTCCCTCTGTTCTAACGATTCTAACGCCACTGAAAACACTCAATTTGGGCTAGAAATGAAAAAGTTATGGTTAAAATACTATTTTAAAGAAAACAAGGGAAACTGGCCCTCTACCGATTTCATGTCAAAATTTGAAAAAAATCTTGGAAACTAAATTTCCGATCGGTTTCTTCATAAACCTTGGAGCTTTATGCCTCTAGTTTAATTTAAAACAAGAATTGCCTTGATCCGAGCTCCATAGCTCCGAATATGAAAATATTTTAGTAAAGTATAATCAGACTTTGTCAACCGATCACCATACTGTTTCAAACTAACTTTTTAAATTTAAAAGCAATACTGATAAATCGAGTGTGGGAAGATAGGAAATTTTCTTAGAAATCCGTCACTTCAAAAATGGGGTCGATCAGAGGTCTACACAAAAAATTATGGCCAAAAGAAGTAAGAGGGGTCAGTTGGCCAAGAACCGACCCCAAACAGGCGAGCTCCAAGCGCAAGAGCGCTCAGAGGCTGAGCGCCTGGCGCTTGCATGCCGAGCTCCTGGGAGCACGCAGGCCGAGCGCCTAGCGCTCGCATGCCGAGCACCCGGGGCACTCGAAGGCCAAGCGCCTAGCGCTCGAGTGCCAAGCACCCGGGGCGCTCGCAAGCCGAGCACCTAGCGCTCGCGTGCCGAGCACCTGGGGCACTCACAGGCCAAGCGCCTAGCGCTCGCATGCCGACCACCCGGGGCGCTCACATGCCTATAGCCTGGGAGCCTCACCCAGTGACCTACCAGACGACTTCTAACTTACTAAACTCTCGACTCCAGGCTCCAAATTTGACATATCCGGTATCTATTTCACAGAGAACAGGGAGATCTACAATTTTCAAGAAGGACTCACAAGCAAGCTCGGACTCTAAAGGTAGCAAAAACTCACACTAAGGCCGATCGACTAGCTCTCCATAAACAGTACCTGAAATTAAAAACACCATAACTTTTGACCCCGAACTCCAAATTTAGTAAACTTAGTGTTTATGAAAAGGAAAAAGAATTTTCTACAACTTTCATGAAGATCACTGACCTATACTCCATCTCTATAAGGGTCAAAAGTGGACTCAAAGCTTCTATAAGACAATCTGTCTTTTAGACAACACCTGTATTTAACTCCAACAACTCACACCTACCAAATTAACACATCATAAATAGCTCATAAATCTTAGCACACTTTCCAGCGCGCTCTCCCAAAGCACAAACCCAACAGCAACTCAACAATAAAAAGCTCATAAACATACTCTTTCCCAGTTCATACACAGATCACAAATCAATACCAACACATGAAAGAGAGTACTGAAGCTCTCATGCTCCTTTTCCAATCATAAAGATTCATGCACAGCTTTGGTTACATATTGGCATATTCATCAAATATCAAGTACAAAATACAAAAGATGAGATGCTCAATGATCTATATGCTTACAAAGCTACTCCAAAAGCCAGTTACTAACTTATTACAAAAGTGTCTAAGATTCTTGGAGTTATGCCCAGTGTCTTGCAAGGTTCAGCTCTCAACTTGAGTTTGCACCTGAGGAGGGAGAATGGGGTGAGCTAACACGGCTCAGTGGCTAACAAGTTTATAGCCATCGAGAAAGGAGCCACACAACACACAATCAACATTCCATGGCATTAGCAAGTTACACAATATGCTGCAATACTCAACTTTGTCACATACATTACAATTAACTCAACTCATCACATAAGGTATAACATAAGAGTTTATAACAATCAAACACATATTATGCATCATAAGCATAATTAAAGAATGGAATGCACACAATTGGCTCGAGAGTTTCATAACACGATGGAAACCGAAGTTTACCGTAAACACGACGAGTCCATTTTCGGATCTCGTGGGCCACAAGTGGGCAGCCGGGAGAAGGCTAGGGGGTCAACGTGCACGTGACTTAACGAAATAGGTTCTCTCTCGCCCAATCACAACCAATTTATGCTCACATATTCATACACAAGAGTAGCATTTTATGCTTCTTTCATTCTTTCGAATCATCATAGTTTCATTCTTT
>JANZLC010000001.1:18242687-18253809 GCA_026413385.1 Erythroxylum gracilipes
ATATGCAAAGCATAATATATTAATTATTATATAATTTTAAACCATATGAAACATAAATGAAAATATATCTAACCAAACCTTTTATGTGGATTATAACATAAGTAAAACTAATATTAAAACATAAAAAAGCCAAATAATATTATATAAATCCCAAAATAAATGTGAAGATGAGTTTGTGGGTAATGTGAGAATTATGTGTAAAACATAAGAACAAAAGGGACTAAAAAATAGGTTCATTAATTGATCTGAAAAATCTACCTGAAAAGCCATTTGAGAAGCTTTTTTGAGAAGCTCCAAATTTGAGCTTCTTAAAAGGCTGTATTTTGGCTACAAAAAAAGTCATATCTATTAAATAAGTGATTTTTTAATTTTACAGTCAAATACTCATTTTTTAAAAAAAAGCTTTTGTGGTAGAGAAAAGTACTTATTGACCTTCCAAAAGCCCATCTAAATAGGCACTTAGGTATTCACTCTTAACCTAACTCACCCATAAGGAAATTTCCTTCTTAATTAGCCTCCGGCATCTTCTAACATTGTTGAATTGACTACTTGAATCGAAACGAGACTAAGTCCCTTTTATTTTCTTTTTTTTAATTTGAATACAAAAGAGTAAAAGCGAGGCCTAAACAGTGAGCCTTGGGGTTAAAACCCAGACATATCCTCATAAAGGATTGCAAGGCATCCCGAAGGGGGATGCATTAAATAAGTAATTCTGAAGCCGTACACTTTAGCATGGGAAGCAAGCCAATCAACGCACCGATTACCTTCACGAAATACATGACAAACCTGAACCATCCAGGATTTTACTAGAAGGGCATGAATGGCCTGAACCAAGGATGAGTTCGTGTGTGTTTGCGAGCCTAACGGGGAGAGAATGTTAATAACAACCAAGGAGTCTACTTCAAGTTCCACTCACCGGTATCCCAGTTCCCAAGCTAGATGCAGTCCCGAATACACACCCCATAATTCAGCATCTAAAGGCGAGTAAAGGCCAATATTTTGAACAAAACCTCCCACCCAACAGCTAATGCTATCGCGGAGGAGGCCCCCAGCAGAGGTATTTCGATTTGACCCTTCCGTTGCTCCATCAGTATTCAGCTTGATCCATCCCTCACTAGGTTTGGAGCAGGCGATGCACCTGTTATCGCTAGCAGTGTGGCCCATTGTAGCTCGAGCCGTAATTGTACATGCTTTGAGCACCCGATGCACATAGTCCAGGATAATATTTTTTCTAGCAATTGGCCAGGAAAAATTAGTTTCAAAGATGCTTTTATTACACCATTGCCACAAGAACCAGCAAGGTATACCGAATAGTAGCGACCATCTTACTCCGGTAAACTCTATGTGATTAAACAGGTTCGAAATCAACCACTCCGGGCTACTCTGCATAAATATGGCCATCTGCTTCACGTCATAATTAAACTGTGTTCAAAATTGTCGCACCCTAGGGCAGTCGCGAAGAGCATGCAAGTAAGATTCAGGGCTACCATAATAGGAACATCGGTTGTATGTGGTGATGTGTCTATATACACGCTGTTGGTTTGTCAATAGTTTACCTTGAGCTATCAGCCATAAAAACGATCGAATACGTTGTGGTCCTGGCCACTTCCAAATCGAAGACCACAATCGACTCGGGGCTCTATCTCCTCACTGTTCTATGAGCTCATACGTCATTGATGTGGAGAATAACCCATTATGAGTTACACCCTAGATCACGTGATCCCCAAACTCCAGCCTAGGAGCCATAATGCTAGTAATGGATATGCATACTGTGGCTGGGAGGAGGTGCTGAAATTGGTCCCATAGCCATTCCCCTTCTAGTGACACGAATTCATGGACTCGAGCATACAAGTTACTATCAGGTGTTGGATTGAGGGCCAAGCAAATTAGAGGTCCTCCCTCTCCAACCCAATTATCTGTCCAAAATCATGTTTTCTTCCCGTTACCTATAGGCCACCTTGCACCTGCAAGGACAAACTTCTATGTGGAGCATATACCTCGCCAAACCGAAGACGCTCCTTTGCTGTCCAATGTTTCAGAAATGTCTCGGTCGTCAAAGTGGTATTTGGCTCGAAGAATTTGAACCCAGAGAGTAGATGGTTGGTTGAGTAGCCCCCATCCTATTTTAGTGAGCAGGGCATCGTTTTTCGTATGGAGTCTCCTAATTCCTAGGCCCCCTGATGTCTTTGGTTTGCATATCTCCAATTCACTAGGTGAATTTTTCTATGACCTTCCTTTGACCCCCATATGAAATTTCGCATAAGCTGCTCGAGGTCATCACAAAGTTTGCAGTTTGCATGGTATAGATGGGTAGTGACGCCATAATAGACTGTGCCAGTGTGACTCGCCCAACAACGGAAAGAAGGCGAGCACTCCATCCTGCTAATTTATTTTGAGCATTGTCCAGAATATATTGGTATGTATACTTCGTTGATCTTTCATGAATTACAGGCACGCCTAGGTACTTACCAAAATTAGCAGTGGATTTGAAACCCAATTTCCTACTCAACACTTGAGCTTGGGATCGAGGGATGTTTTTTGAGAAATAAACTCTAGATTTGACACTGCTTATTTTCTAGCCTGATGACTGGTAGAAGGTGTCTAATACTTGGGAAATGAGACTCACCTGGTCCATAGAAGCTTCTGCAAACAGTATGAGGTTGTCTACGAAGAACAGGTGAGATAAGCGAGGTCCGTTCCGGTTCAGTCTAATCGGCTTCCAATGTCTTTGGGAAGCTTCTGAGGTGATGAGTTGACCCAACCTCTCCATACAGAGCACAAACAAATAAGCAGATAACGGATCGCCTTGTCTGAGGCCTCTGGTTGGATGGAACGAGTCAGATAACTCTCCATTCTAGCAAACTTGCATTTGTACTAAGGTCACGCACTTCATAATTAAACTAGTTAATTCCATGGGTAGACCAATATCAACAAGAGTATTCAGGATCAAATCCCATCGGATGCGATCATAAGCCTTCTCTAGGTCGACTTTGAGTGCAAGAAGACCATATTTGCCTTTTTTTTCCTCATTCCATGAATTACCTCTTGTAGGATAATAATGTTGTCAGTGGTTGAGCGTTCCGGCACAAAACTACATTGGGTGGGGGCAACCATTTTGTCAAGTATCAGTTTCAGCCGATTGACTATAACCTTGGCAAGAGTCTTATAAAGGACATTACAAAGGCTGATGGGTCGGAATTGTGTAATGGATATTGGTGCTTGAATTTTCGGAATAAGAACAATGACAGTGTGGTTCAACTCTGACTCCCATTGTTCATGCCTGAAAATTTGTTGAACATAATTATACACAAAATTGCCCACCACAGTCCATTGTTTTTGGAAGAATGCCGCATTAAAACCATATACACTCGAAACTTTATTGGCATCCATTTCGAATATTGCTATCTGAACCTCATTAAAGGAGATTGGAGTGTAGAGTGCACCCCACTCATTTTCTGTTAAACTGGGGAAGGCTCCAGCAACCAAAAACTAGATCAATTGGGTTGAGTCTACCGAGAAGAGTATTTGGAGGTAGTGTTTAGCTATCTGATGAAGTGAGGTTGGGTCTGTAATCAGTGTTCCACTTTCATCCTTGAGGTTGTCAATTCGTAAACTCCTTCGCTTTGCCATAGTGATGGTATGGTAATACTTTGTGTTACGATCGCCCTGAGCTAGCCAGATACTTCGGGAGTGTTGGTACCAAAAAAGTTCCTCTTCACATAATACTTGGATTAGATCGTCGCGTAGTTTCCCTTCTAAAATCCAAGAGGGAGTCCAAGGCATTTCGGTCCAGCGCTCGTTATATTCCAATCAACGATTCATTAGTTTCCTTTTACGAGCAAATATGTTACCAAACTCTGTATTGTTCCACTTCCTTAATTGTTCAGCAAAACAAGTAAGGGATTCGCAAAAACGATTCAGATCAGGGTGCTAATGTGATGCCATTAATTGAGAGAAGTGCTCGGTTGCCAACTAAGCCGTCTAGAATCGAAATCTGTTTATACCCCAAAAAGTTGCTGATACCTTATTGATCTTAACTAGCAGAGGCCGAAGTCGGATCCTAGGAAAGGCAGCTAGACAGTAGTTGTTTCTGGGAATGTTTCCAGATATACTTAGGTCCCATATGGCCTAGGTCCAGCAGATTGCAGGAGCGAATGCACTCACAGAATGCCTTGTTTATAACCAGGTTGGTTTGAGATCCTCATCGTTTGTCTGATTATTCTAACTTTGCGTTAAAATCCCCTCTTACTAACCAATGTTTATCAGTGTATCAAGCGATCTGCCTTAAACCTTCCCATAGGTATTGTTCAAGATGGTATTTTAGGCTGGCATACACAGCAGTAACGTAACAATCTACATTAGTATATTTAATATGGGTATGAATAAACTGCCAATGTGCTGCCAATATGTGAACCTGCATACTCGATATCCACATGAGCCAAATCCCCCTGCAAAGCCATTGGCTTCTACCCAAAAAGAATGAGCAAGTCCAAGTTTGTCAATTACTGCTTGGGCACGCGCTCCACTGATTCTAGGTTTAACCAGTACTACCATAACTGGGTTATACATATGATTTTTTAAAATGGGCTGGAATTTAACACCTCCAGCTCCTTGGCAATTCCAGATAATTATCGACATGTAAGATGACCAAATAGAAAATAAGAAAGCTTGCTTAGCACTGTGCGGCACCCGTGGTCCCGACCTGCTCGCCTACTACGTTGCTTTCCGGAGTTTGATGCATCTCAGCCTCTGTTGTAACTTATGTTCCGTGGTCTTCCTCCATCTTCGTCGCCCCTTCTTGGTGGTCTGACGGTTCGGATGGGGGCAGTAAAAAGGTGGCAGTATTACCTTGTGGCGAGGGGGGATCTCCTCCACCAAAATCGTCGTCTGATCGCCACATTCCATGTAGTCTGCATGGTGTAGTTTGGTATTTAATTCATCGCTTGCGATCTTCGTGTGTGTCCGTAAGGTGACTGCTGCATGGTTTGCATGTGGACATTGCATGCTTTGGTTATGTACAGTGGGTTCGGACGTACGTGGCTAGATTTGTTGAAACGTGTTAGTTAGTTTGTGGTTAGAACCTGACCGAATCCTCTGTTTTCCTTTCGAGATTGTCTGGGAACTTGGTTGAGTTCCATTAGATGTGGATCCCTTTTCGAGGTATGTTCTCCTAGCTTCCTTCGAATGATGTCTTGGATCTACCCTAGGTGTTGATCGTGTATTTTGGGTCGGTGTTGCGTCAAGTAGGGACCGGACATTAATGCTATCCAGGGGCTGATGATTATTGAGTATTGAGAACCGTGTACCGCCCGTACCACTTGCATTTTCATTCATGTGTGAAGCTTTTTGGGCAGGGGCTCTGGTTCTTGGGATGCAGTTGTGCAGTGGGACCTGTGTCCAGGGGTCGTATCCTTCTTTGGGTCTGATGTTCATCGGAGGGAAGGTGGCTGCCGATGATGCCCTGCTTATGGTATGTTGTCCTGGATCCACTGTGTGGTCAGGTGGTGTCATTTCCTGTTGAGCGTTGGTGCTTTCAGGACAAGTCTCCAGCGCATGTCCTACCATTCCACGTGAAAAGCATATTTGAGGGAGCCCCTCATAGGCAACTTGAATGTCCTCGCCATCCAATTGCCCTCGAGCACAAACGGGAGCACTAATGTCCACGTCCACTGCCACTCTTGCAAATCGTCCTCTCGCAGCTGTTTTAGTGGTCTCATCAATTTTGATTGTATTTCCCACAAGGTTACTAAGTGTCGTTAGGATCTGTGGATGGTAGCGAGAGACTGAAAAATTGGGGAACCATACCCATAGCACAACTCTGGTGACCTTATCGTGTAAAGGACAAAACTGTGCATGCCACCGTTGAACTGCGAGGACATGTCCTTAGATCACCCAAGTACCCTGCGTTAATGTTGTCATGAAGTCATTCTCCTCAATGAAGTTCACCAGGTAGTAATCTTTTCCAAGTCTACTATTTTTATTAGACCAGTTGGCTTCCAGAGTGATCTGAGCTGAGATGATAATGTTTTGTAATCAACTTTTCTGCCTAGGAGTTTCACAACCACTGCCCTCTCCTACTGTTTGTCCAGTCTTGCCTTAAAATCCATCGATAATGCCAAACCACTTCCATTTGCATCAGATATCGGAAGTATATCGCCTTCCTCGCACTCAACGATTTCAGTCTCTGACCAGTCCATCCCAGCGTCGTCCTCGGTCGTTGTGGTTCCCACTACCGCTACCCTATAGTTAGGTTTTGGATCCAAGGGTGGAGGGTCCTCCTCCCGGAATCATTTGCAGAGTTTGTTGGCCAGTTGGCCATCACGATCAGCTTCCGTTTTTGATCGTTTGGAGGTGTCCATCATTTTTAATCACTTTTAATTCTTAAACCAAGAACCTAAACTCTCCAAACCCACTAGGATAGACAAACAGAGGGAGAAATTTTTTTTTTCTTCATTTACAGGAAAGATTCAAAAAAATGTAAGTTGTCCACAACTAGAATGACTCTGAATTTCTCTAGAATGATTGGATCTGGAGGTTTTAGCACTATGTATTTGGCTCACTTGCCTAGCTCTACTTTAAGTGCGATCAAGGTTCATAGTAGTAGTGATTATCTAGTCCCCTTATTTTCTAGGCTTGCAAATATCAGACCATTTGATCTTCGCTTTAGTCTTACCTTATCTGTTCACATTCCACAAAAAATCCCTTAGAATCCTATTGATGGTTTTATTGCCATACTTGGTATTACCAATGTGAGGCCCCGTAAATATTGGTTGAAGAGAGGACATATTCAATCAGTTGTAGGTAGGTGGCCATAGAAAGATATTTTGTACTCCAATTATGAATCCTCCTAATCTTTTCCTAAATTGGCTTGAAGAGAGGACATATTTAATCAGCAGGGTTCTCGAGGTCTAATAGGGCCACAGGCCAAGCCGGGCCTTTTCTTTTCCTAGCCGGTTGCCATCCCTATTTAGTACTTACAGTGACTTTAGTCAACTATTGATAAGGAAACTATATCAATATCTAGTATTAGAATATTAAAGTTAGGACATGTTTGACATTTGTAAGAGTATTACTAATAAGCTTAGCCGAGCAAATGGGCCTAAAAAAATTAATAAGTATTAACACTAAATTTAATAGAAAAGGATAATGCAAAAAGCTAATTAACATAAAGATAAGGGTTGATACAAATAGGAAAAAATAATCAATCATTATTTACTAAAACTAAAAATAAAAGTTAAACATTTTATATTTTAAAATATGAATTATAATAACATATATAAATAATATTTAGTATTAAATAATTAATAAAAATATAATTTATTCCTACATAAATTAATAAATATTTTGCTATTTATTTATAAAATATGTTAATATTATTTATTATTTATTAATAAAATAATTTATCATCAAATATTAAATATCATTATAATTTTTAATATTTTTAATATGTAAATATGATAAAAATGATTGAAATAGTATTACCATGGTTACATATCTCGTATCGAGATATGTACCGTACCGGCCGATACTGGGCTATATCGGCCAAAAACAGTACAGAGTGATGTTCCAATACCAAGTTCTTGTACCAGCCTATTTTGAATGATACCGGCCAATACTGCGGTATTCAAGATAGGTCATATTCTAGCTGGTATCGAAAAATTTAAAATTTTTTGGGGCTTTTCTGTAAAACAAAATTCTTAAAACTCCCCAGCCTTCCCGACGCCTACTACTCTTATTCTTCTTCCTCTCTTCATTTTCTCTCTCATAGTCTCACTCTCTTTTATGCAAAACATCAAAAATTTTAAAATCCACCCTCCTTCCCCCTCCTAGCCACCCAACTGACACTACTATTCTTCTTCTTCCTCTCTTTATTTTTATCTCTCACACTTTTACTCTCTATCTTCTTCACCGTTGGTGCCACTCCCTCTTCAGTTGTCCAGCAACCACCACCGCACCCCAGCAACAGCCCAACGCCACCAACCCACCACCGCACCAGTCACAGTCACGAAGTTTCGTCAGAATCGCTAGATCTAAAATAGATCCAGATCCGACCCGACATTGAATTGGTTTTTAATTTTTTTGATGTGTTTTTTGCTCTTAAATTTGAAAAACAAATTCATTGTATTTAGTTGTTTATGTATGTTTTGTGATGAAAATTGTTGAAAATTATTGGTATGTTTTGTGATAAAAATTGCTGGAAATTATTGGAATGAAAATTGTTCGAAATTATTGGAAATGAAAATTATTTATGTATGTTTTTGTAATTATTGAATTGAAATTGTTTGAACTTGTTAAAAATGAAATTGTTGAAATTTGTTGATTGTGAATTTGTGATGGTTGAAATTGTTGGTTGTTGGAAATAAAATTGTTGGTTGTTAAAAATTCATTATTTTGTGAATTATGAATTTGTACTGGTTGAAATTGTTGGTTGTTGGAAATGAAATTATTTAAAATTTGGAAATAGAAATTGTTTATGTATGTTTTGTGATGTTTGAAACTTTGAATTAAAATTGTTCAAAATTGTTAGAAATGGAATTGTTGGAAATTATTAGAAATGGATATTGTTGGAATTGGAAATTATTTTTGTATGTCTTGTAATGGTTGACTTGAAATTGTTGGAAAATGTTAGAAATGAAATTGTTGGAATTCAAAAATGAAAATTGTTGGAAATTGTTGAAAATGCAAATTGTTTATGTACATTTCATTATTTTGTGAATTGTGAATTTATGATAATTGAAATTGTTGGTTGTTGGAAATGAAATTGTTGGTTGTTAGAAAAGAAATTGTTGAAAATTTGGAAATGGAAATTGTTTATGTATAATTTGTGATGTTTGAAACTTTGAATTGAAATTGTTCAAAATTGTTAGAAATGGAATTATTGGAAATTATTGGGAATGTAAAATGTTGGAAATGGAAATTATTTATGTATGTTTTGTAATTGGTTGAATTGAAATTATTGGAAAATATTAGAAATGAAATTATTGGAAATTGTTGGAATTTGAAAATGGAAATTGTTTATGTATGTTTTGTGATGTTTCAAACTTTCGATTGAAATTGGAGAAAGTTGGAAACATAAACTACCATTTCTTTCTATTTAATTAATATATAAAATATGTTGAATTATTTGGTAATATATATGTGTAGGCTATCATAAATATTTATAATAGATAATGTGTGAAAGTAGTGATGTATATATGTCCAAAAGGAACTTTTTTTTTCAAATTGTGAACATGTTGTAGGCTAAACTCCAACCACTTATACTAAAACTTATTAATTTCCATTAAAAATCGTAAAAGCAATTTATATATTTAAGAACTAAATATAGAATGATGGATATAATATTATGCTTTGCTAGAAATGAAAAGAAGATTTAAAGCTTTGAATAAGAAAAGAAAAACATTTCCAAAGAAGTTATATCCTTCAACTTAGATCCTCATGTTATGAATAGATGTGTATGCACAATTGCATAAGATATGTCATTCAATATTTGGTGATTATATAAATCATATCCTTCAACTTGATCCTCATGTTTGAATTAAAATTGTTCGAAATTGTTAGAAATGTAAATTATTTATGTATGTTTTGTAATTGTTGGAAATGAAAATTGTCTGTGTATGTTTTATGTAATCCTGTTTGTTAAATAATTGAATTATTATTTTTTGACTTATAATGAATTGTATTTGATGAAATTGAATTGTGTATGATGTATAAGTTATTATATAAGATGGACATGTGTATTGTGTAATGAAATTATGTGTTCTTTATTTTGATATATACATTCATTTATTTTTACAGATAAATGGAAGAAAATTCAAGTACTCCTGCTCAAACCATTTCAGGAAGATGCAATGATCCAACTTGGGCTCATGTTGGGTTTCCGATATGAGAAACTATACTATTTGCTTATTTTGTAATAAGCATTTGAAAGTTAGAGGAGTAACCCGATTAAAGAAGCATTTAGCTGGGGTTAAAGAAGATGTGGAACCCTGTAAAAAAATAAATCATGATGTGAAGTGGAAAATGAAAACTTTGCTTACAGAATATCAACAAGAGAAAGATAGAAGGGAAAGATTGAATTTTGAAATTGGTAATAAAAGTTCTTTTGTTGGTTTTCGTGATGATTGTGGAAATGTTGAAGTGATAGTGCTAGTGTTTCATCCTAGGCCTAGCAAGAAATGAATGTTACACCTAGAAATGATGTTAGGAAAAGAAGAAGGCAGGTAACTAGTTTTTTTGCACCACGAACAACTCCTGGAGCTCAACCTTCAATTCATAGTGTAATGCAATTAAGAGATGCTGTTGGATCCCGTTTCCGGAACACAAAGACCCAAGCTTTTCTTTCTCTTCTCCTTCTTCCTAGCTTGGCCGAACCACTATCCCTCTCCTTTCTTCTTGTAATTTCGACACTCTTCTCCTCTCTTCTTGGTGGCTTCATGAGTCTTCTAGAAAAGACTTAAGTTTCTAACTTAAAACCTATCCTAAACGACAATGTCTCTTCTCCTTTTGTTAAAATTTTCGTCCCTCACTCTAAGCCATACGACACTTCATCTTTTCTTTCCATTTTGTTTTGTTTCTTTAACTCTTTTTCTTATAACCCAATGGACCTAGCCCAAATGCTTAACAAGCTTCCTTTATTTAACTAAAACCCTAAGCTATTTCGTGGGCCTCCATTTAAAATCCTAGCCCACTTGCTTTCTTTTCCTCATTTTCTCTTCATTTAATGAAACTATCTAACTTAATGCTTAAGCCCACTTCCACTTAAGCCCAAGCTTCTATCTTTCTCATTTAATTGCAATTGACTTGGACCTTAGCCCAATTACTCCCTTTCTTCTTCATTTAAAAGATATGCCAAAGGCTATAAGCCCACCTAATATACCTTAAGCCTTAAAATCCTTAACCTTTAAAAACAAAAAAATACAAACATCCCAATTTATCCTAACACCATCTTATGCTCTTTTAAATTCTAACAACTTAATAACTCAAATTTACCTAACTCCTTTCAATTAATTTCTAAAATCCATACAAGTTCTAATTAAATCTAATCCCTCATTAATCTCAATAACCTAAATTCATATAATTCTTTTCATACTAACAATGCATCACAAAATAATAATTTCTCAAT
>JANZLC010000001.1:18257852-18271982 GCA_026413385.1 Erythroxylum gracilipes
TCATAATTCTTATTAATAATTAATCAAACTTGAGATTTTAGATTTGAACTTAAACTTGAACTTGGATCGGGTTTAAGCAATTTGAAACTTAATTGAATCCGATTAAATATATATTTAAATTTTAAAAAATAAAAAATGTCACCTTCTTAAAAACTTTGAGTTTTAAAACAGTACTCAAATTCTAAAATTTTTAAAATTTTTTGATCCAAACCCAAAGCCAGATCAATTCAGACGAAACTTGTTGATCTTGGATTAGGCAAACTTTGCCAACCCTAATTATAGCAGCCTAATACCCATATTTTGATTATGTAGAATAACGTGAGACTATTAGAAAAATGTAATAACTTGTAAAGGATTGTCAGGTCATGGGACAATTTAGAGCTGCAAAAAAATCTTGGCTAAAAGTTTATTTAAATTTCAATATTTACAATAGAATATAAAATAGACTGTTAATATTTTGAAACTTTTAAATTAAACCTTAAGATTTTCGAAATATTTAAAATAAATCTTAAATAATGAAAAATTTAATGGAGTTAATTTCCCGTCAAATTGAAAAATTAAAAGTTAAATTAAAAAATTGCTTTGTTTAAAATTTTTATAATTAAATTAATTGAATTTTTATTAATTGGTTTTAATAATGACATACTAGTTCGAATTAATTAGATTTTACTTTTAGTTTAAATTTAAAATTCAATCTAATTCCAACTAATTTTAACTTTAGAAAACACTTGGCCATAAGGCTTTTCTCTTACAAGTTTTCCAACGCATGTCGTTCGGAAGAACGAAATTTAAAGGCAAAGTGTGTAAGATAGAACGGAAAACAGCAGCCAAGGCATATCTGGTCAACTATGTTCCCAAGATACACGTCAAGTCCAGTTTACCAAAGTAGAAGTTTACCGATATTTAATGACATGCGGATAAGATTTAATGAAATAAGATTTAAGTTGATTAAGTGGAACAAAATGTGCGCACTAGATTAAAGAGATCAGTCTTAGAATACCAATGTTTTAAAAATCGGATCGGATATTGAACCGATCGAAAAAAATGTTTAAGGTTTAGAGGTTCAACCGATAGTAAACCGTTATAAAACCGGTATATAATAAATAAGAAGGAAAACTTATAAGAATAAGTAAAAATAAAATATTTTATTGAAATAAAAATACATCAATTTTTATTATTATATAATTAATTAATAATAAATAGATATGATTCTAATATAAATATTAAAATAACAATAAAAATCAAAATTGTATTTCTGAAGGAGGTTGTGTCTCATCATCTTCAAAAGTTCCAAATTCTTTAACGTTATTTAAAGATTCGTAAACTACGTTTTTATCTAAAGTATTTGCATCAACTTCTTCTACTGTATTAAAATAAATTACAAATTAGTAATGTATTAAATTATTCTCAATTGTAAACTTGTAATACACTATAATTTTAACTTAAATATGATCAAAATAAGATATGAACTGATCATCAGTAGATGTTCTTAAGTCATTCGTTGTGACAAATGCATTTTTTTCATAAATCGTCTTGACAAGGCTTTACTCTATTTAAATTTTTGCGGTAAAATTTGAATAGTTTGCTAATGTTAGAATTCATTTAAATGCCTCAAAATATTAGAAATTAACTTGTAATTTATGAAATATTAGTTAAATTGGCACCTTTTATCTATAGAAGAAATATTGTAATAAGTGATGGCGTCATTTGATTTTCAATGTGATCATAATACAGTTATCTTCTTCCTCCCTTATCTAGGAGACAAAGTATTCAAAAAAAACAAATATTATAAACCAATAATTTTGACGAATTTGACTTATTAATTAAGTGAACATGTTCTTCGCAACAATTCTATAAATGCAAAAGTTTTGATGAAAAAAAAGAAGAAAATTTTTGCAAAGTTTAAAAAATCAGACCGGACTAGACCGGACCGTTCGATCCGGTCAAAAAAAGGTTAAACCGGCTGATTTTTATACAGAGAAGTTATTAGGTAAAACCGAACCGGACCACTGGACGGTTCAAACTTTTTTCGATCGGACCGAACAAACCGGTACGACTTTTAAAACCTTGATCTTTAAAACACATGGCCACGGGACAGAGGAAGTTAGGCGTCTTGCCCTCTCATAAATTATACCGTAAACATATTTGCAAGAGCCATCCTGTTACCTATTTTTCACCAGCGACTACGCATCAAAGAGTCTGCACTCTTGACTCACAGCCAAGCCCGAGTAGGACTTGTAGGAAATGCAGTTGAATCACCTCGAGAGCCTTGTTCAGAGTAAAACATATAAAGATGGGGCAATACAAGAGAAGAAAATAATCACTCAGGTAACAACGATTTATTTATATTATATTGGTCACAACAAAGCTCACATAAAAACCATTTCTTCCCTTCTATCTATACCAGTATACAAAGAATATCAAGTATTTTACATGCGGTGACAATGGGCTATCAATAGAATCCCTCTACCAGAAAAACCCAAACTTTTTGAGCATCTGAATTCATACACTATATTTATATTCATTACAAATTCCCCCCTGTAAAAGGGAAAGGACGAGAGCGAGGATTAAGAAGAATAGGCTACCCTCAGCAAAATTTAAAAATTACAGCCATCAATCATGGCGAAAATTTCCTAATTTGTAATGACAGTGGGCAGACACGAGACCTTGTGCGTGAAGCCCCTATGCTTTCTAACATTTAAAGCTAAGTGACATGGGATGAATCTCGTCTCAAAAGAGACGGAACGTAGAAGTCGCAACTAAAAAGCACTCGAGAACCGAAAATGGAAAATGAAAAAAGAACCCCGCAAATTGCTTGATGGCAGCATTTTAACGTGTAATTGGCTAGAACAGACTCACCAAAAATGATTAATTCAAGCACATGGTGGAGAGAAAGACTTCCCGATCCACTATGGACAAAAGAAATGGGAGGCATGCAAAGCTCCATTTACTTTGAAGCTCAGCATTTCAATGCCCGTTGCATGACCGCCAAACCCACAAAACTCTTCAAAGAGAATGACCACCTCTGGTCACTTCAAACGATTACTCAATATATGGAATGAGCAGCAAACAGAAAGCAATGCAAATTTGTGTCATATGGTGTCCAAATCATGTCTTCATGAAGCAGCGGCAGTGGCAGCAGATGCTTTCTCCATCTTATCCTTTTCAATCTCTGTTCTTCTGTTTTCAGCATGCTGAGCAACACCATTTGCCAATGCTTGGTGATGGAAATCTAGCGTTTGCATAAGTTTCTGGACCCTCAAAGGATCTGAAGCTTGAATAGCTGCAGCCAAACAAAAATGAGGTTGCAGCCACATGCTTGACAGAAAGTGCCAAATAATGTCTGATTAAGGAAGAAAACCTCTCACCTTTGACAGTATCCACAAAAAAAATGAAAGGGTCCACCTCATCAATTGGCGATTGCAACTCTTCATCGTCGCTGTAGTCATCATCTGAATCATCATCGTCGTCGTCATCATGTGGACGAAAAGCCTTTGCCTGTCAAATCAATATTTCAGTTAAAAATCAAGCAAAACACATCATAGCCATGTAACTATCAGACTTGAAGTAATTTCATGACACAACCTCCTCAGGATATAGTCTAGATCTACAATTTTGTTTCTGGCCCTAATCCAGATATCTAAGAGAAAAAGCAAATAAATAAGGATATGTTTCAATACAGCTCATAAGAATCAATGTGCTTGTATGAATTCATGTCATAAGTAAGCATATCCTTATTATTGTCAACACAGCTCATAAGAACAACAAATTCTCTGGTATGACATTAATTCAGTCCAATTCCAGTAAGATTAAACTGCTCAACCAACCAATTTGGATAACCTAAATTTGGATGAATTCGATCAAAGATAAATTTGGATGATATAAGCATCCAAAACAGCAAAGCCAAGGAAGCATCTTGCTTGCAAAGACTAAGATCTGAACCTTCCATAAACAAAGTTAGCAGATAAAGAGCAGTGCTTCTGCATCTTCTTAAATCTGGATCAACAAGAATGAACAATCTGGGTCCCAATTCCCTTTTGCTTTTGATAAACAAAATCCAGAACTAGATAGAAGGATGCTGATATTAAACTTAAAATAATTAACTTTTACTCCATTGTGCTCCATGCTACAACCATAGTGTTTCATATTATTGCCACAAATTGAGAATTACTGCAGTCATAATCTCAGGAGTTCTGCATTACATTTTAAAAGTTAATATTTGTTCCCTTTAATTTTACCTTAACCTTCAACACACAAGATGTCCGCAAAAAAAGTACAAGGAATGCACAAATACAAGTCTGTGCTGAAACAGACTTTAGGATTGCACAAGTAAAAGTCTGTGCTGCCAGATTTATTAGTTATGTTTCAAAATACTTGCAATAATAAAATCAAGGTTGTGGGAAGGATTGAAAAAAATTTGAAGTGCTTTGGTGGATAGAATGAAGAAATACAGTATCCCTCAGACGATATTCGATATGTCAAAAATCTTCACATGTTATCGAGTGCTAGTTGGATGCTTGCTTGAAATGATTCAATATTAGTGGAGATACCTATATAATCCTAGTAAATTGATATACGAAAACAAAATGGTATAGTTATGAGCAAATTAACACACCTGAGCAGCAAACTTTTGAAGTTTAATGCTGTCTGCTTCATCCCCATCCTCAGTATCATCTCCCATCTCCTTGTCAAACCCATCACCATCATCATCTTCATTATCAGACTGGAAACCATCCATATCATCCTCATCTTCCGCCTCTTCTTCCTTTGCAGCTTCTGTAAGACATAATATCAAGAAGTGTTATGGCTGGAAGCATAAACATCGTCCGCCAACAAATGAATTAGGGAAAGGAGACTACGGGACAGACCAGCAACTTGATCCTTGTATGCAACTAGGAGATCAAGTGTAGCCCTGAAAACAGGCTCCAGAGCCTCGCTAGGCAATTGATCAGCTGGCAGCAAAAGCAATGACGTTAACCCCAAGCAACAAACTTTCTTATCATGTTCCCTGCACCAAAGAATCATTTAGATTAGTGATTCTACTACCCCAAAAGTAGAAATTAAGCATTGAATTTGTCCAAAAAAGAACAGAAGAGAAACTAAGACCAAGCTCCAAATTTTCACTTGACCATTTTTATAAAACTTTGGATGAAATCACAACACAGATATTACCCTTTAAAATTAGCTCGAGTACCATTCTTTTTACATTGCTGCAACATCTGGAACCAAAGACCAAAAATCTCTGTAGCAACACCAAGTTTATGCAGTGTGCTGAGTGTTAAAGCTGCATTGTAATAAAGAGCGTTTGCAATCTGCAAAAGTATTCAACACGCTTTATATGCTAACTGTCAATCAAACAATTAGATAACAACCAGAGTTAGAAGATAAGGACACTATTCTGAGTAGCGTGGCTAGAAATAAATAGTTATAGGCAGGAGAGCTTCAGTTAATAAATACTATAAAAATGACTAATTAGCGTATCAGGCTTTTCCAACAATGAATTAAAAACAATTGAGATTATTAACAGCGGAACCCATAACTTCGTCAATGTTGGCATTAAACAGAGGGAAATTATTAGGGAACCAAAATAAACATTAGTGCAACAACGAGGATTCTGAACTAAGGCTATTTGAAAAAGGGAATTCTTATAAGTATAATAGAAAAAATGTAGCCTCTATACCACTTTCATAAGAAGGCATTTCAGATATGATTTCTCAGTTCTTCGCAACCTCTCAACAGTAATTCTCAGATATGGTTCAACCCACTGGTCCACCTGCCCTTTACAGTTCTGAAAAACTACTTCGATAAGCTTTGGGGCTGGCTCAATATCACTATCCTCCAGGTTTTCATCTGCCATGGTCTGCCAAAAAAACCAACAAAACATGGAACACATCAGCAATAGCAAGTAAAAGTGTAAAACAAACAATAACAATGAAACGAAAACAATAACAGCATGTTCAATGGAGCAATGGTTCTTTTTTACTCTGATTGAAGTAAGCAGACAACAACATAATAAATCTTTTTACGATCATGAAGAAACTAACAGATGAAATCATGTTCCAAAGGCTTTTCTGATAATCAGGTTCCTTGCTTGTCAGGAAATGAGTTGTTCCTCTAGAGATATAGTTGTCCAAAGGAACCAAAATGTCTGCATTAAAATAGACCAAAAAGATATTTAGAAAATAATAAAATATGGTCCTCATAAGAAAGCAAAACATAAGGCCCATCCAGTGCATCACAACATATACAGTTGTGAAATTTAGTAGAAATGAAAAGTAAAAATAAGTTCAGGAAAATTAGTTTCCAAGCACAGTTAACAACTAATCGGATAGAGAGGTAACAAATTGCCAGCATATCATCAATTGTAAAGTGCAGCTACGAATACATACTTGGAAAGAAATCAACAGCCCAATCTGCCAATGCTTCCATCATCAAGGGCCAAAGACTCCACATATCCAAAGATATTGTTGGCGAGAAAAAGGTCATATACGAAACAATTTCCAAGACTTCTTCAAATACATCTGCAGAGATGCAGAGAAAGAAAGATCCATATGAATTGGATATTTGAGTCATAAACAAAAAGTTTTGACTAATGTCCAGCCGCTGAAATCATAATACATGTCCAAGATTTAGGGTAACATACGCATACCTTGACCATCAGTTGTCAACATCCTACGCATTATAGGAAGCAAAGTAGGCTCAACTTGGACAAAAAGATGAGGCAGCCTACTAACTGATTCAAGAATTGTGCTGATAGCACGCAAACAACCAACTGCTGCCAAAGCACCAGCATCATCAGCTTCATCATCAGCTTCTGCAGTGTTCATACACCTCCAAAATGCAGCTGCCTGAATTTAAAGAATCCTTCATCAGCAACATAAAGTACATAAATTAGCTCCAGTGAAAATAAACAATCATTACCAAATTCTGGCATAGACCAAGAGCATAGGGTGCCATCTCCTCGCCAAATTTGTCTACTATAGTTTCCAGAGTAAAAACCAGATCCTCATTCTCAACCTCATTCATTAGTTTAAAGAATTCTGGACAAATGGGGTGAAAAGAGAAAAGGAACAAGTATATCAGAAATCTTAATAATCCACCATAATCTCAAAAAGCCTTAATAAATACTAAACAAAAGGTGAAATGAATCATTAGGGTCCTAGAAACAAATTGCGCTCGGCATTTTCAGCTCATGCTTTGCAGAATACACTTTCATTGTACTCTTATATGTAAAGTTGTAAAGCATAAATAAAAGCCAGATGCCATTGTTAGCATTTGGACAAAAATTCAACTGAAATAGTTAAAGGTATAAATTGACAGAACGTAACTTTCAGAAACAATCTATTATCAAACAGATTGCCAAGCCTCACAAAATTCCTTATTGATTTAACCCACTAAGTGTTTCAAGAAAGCTCATAAATAGCAACGAATTTGATAATATAGCAATGTTCCATCATCATACCATCAAGCAGTTGAGGGAGAATTGGGCGGATCTCATTTAAATCTGCATAATTAGGAAAAAAATTTGAGACAGAGAGAATAACATTGAAGACAGAGTGAACATGGGTAGGGGGAAGTGAAACAGAGAGAGAGGGAGGAGAAGCCATTTGCCTTTACAAGCTTCAACAAAGCTTCTCAATGCAAAAACTGAGTCAACACGAACAGGAAGCTCTGAATCACGTAAGCGAGCAACAATGCTATGCAAGGCTTTGCGAAAATTGTTCTGGTCCAAGAAGTTAATGTGGGCATATTGTCCAGCAACCCATGCTGCCTGATGTATATGCACAGACGGAAAATGAATAAATATAACATAAAAAGAACATCAGTTGAAACAGACCTTAAAAAATGAAAATATCATGACACATGATCAACGTCAAAATAGGATTCAAGTCAACTGAAATGCATGTATGTGGTCAATAACATACAAAAATTCAAAGATCTTAAGGTCTAAAATACCTTCGCTCTGAGATGCCCAACAGGACTGCTAAACTCAGGGAAGACATGCTGTATTAGCATTCGCTCCAACTCAGATTTGTAAGGATCAGTTTGTTTCAACTTATCACATAGTGCACCAATTGCAAGCAAAGCACCATCTTTTTGTCGATATGGTTTATATTCAACAGGTGATTCATCATATCTGTACAGAAATATACCAGAAAACCAAAATTAAAGCTAGTAGCCATACCACAGTTTCTCTCATATCTTCACACTAAAAAGAAAAGAAATTACCTCTTAAAAATTTCCACAATGAATAGGACAAACTTTTGAAGATTCTCCTTCCCACGTTTTCTAACCAACTCACTTACAAAGTCCATTGCAGCAGTACGAGGGCTATACAAATCTTCAATAATATCTGTAGCAAGAAAGCTACATGTAAATGACAATTCCAATCTAATCAACTTCTACAATTGATAAAGATTAGACACTCACCATAACCCTTCCTCACATATTCATGAGGATCTTCATCCCAAAGCTTTTGATCGTTATCATTGAAGCACATAAGAAGGAACACTATCTCAAACAGAAGAACATCAAGTCGTGGTTGCAGTAGATTGTACATACTATTCTTTGAAACACTACACAAAAGAAAAATTAGCATTACAGAATGATAAAATATAACAGAAAATGAGATGCTCAGAGTTTGGTTTGCACTTCATTTCATATTGAAATAGATTTCACAACGTGCTCCAAAAACTAGGTAACTTCACAGCGTGAACTTCATGTGATATTACAATTCATCCATAAAATTTTGAATAGTTTTTACATAAATAAGCACATAGTGCAGAAATTGGGACATTTACCAACAGTTGCAACATCAAATAAGAAATAGAATCAAATGTAATGTAAAGGAGAACAAAAAAATAAATATGCGAGGCAGCATATTTCACACACCTGTTGCTTAAGTACTGAAGAATCAAGTTTATAACTCGGTCAGGTAAATAGCCACCGATACGGATTACATTCAACAAATTCAAGTGGCACTCCAAAATCTTCCCTGCATAGTTCTTCTGAAACATTTGGGCAAAAGCCTTATTTTCTGGGTTTTGTAGCTTCAAATCTCCGAACCTACAAGTTTTATATGGTCAAAAGTCGGAAATAAACCACCTACTCCTCCAAGTACTCATAACATATTTCCTAAATAAAGATATACCTAGTATACAGCCTGTTCAAGATATGAACAGTCCATTTCTTCACCTTCCACCAACCCCATGATTTCCTAAGATCAGGATCCACGGGTTGACCCTCAAAAGGAACTGGCCTCTCCAAAACATTTAAGAAAAGAATCATCCATGCATTAAAGACGTTGGGATCAAAGAGCTGTTTTGGAATCTCCAACTGAAGAAAGATGACAATTACGAACAATTAATTACGACATGAAACTTATAATCTCCAAAATAAGCTACACTTACTAACAAAAAATTTCAGTAAAGTCAAACATAAAGAATTGCCTATTTATCAATAGTTCGCTACTCATTATTGAACTAGACTCATGCTAGTATTTGGACAGAAGAATGTAACTATAACATCCTCGATGAAAGCAAGTGCTGAAAAATCCTTTTTTGTTATTTCCAATTTATAGCTAAAAACCAGAGCTTATGACATACATTAAGATGCAGATCAATTCTGAAACTTGAAATCCATCAAATACTAAGTACAAGGATGGTTGAAACTATTTTGCATTGGCATGAACACTAAAAGTTTGAAAGTCGAAAGGAAAAAATAAAGAATTAAGATAGGAAAAATGTAGAACAGCACAATATGATCAAATCCAAAACTTAATTGCACATGAAACAACAGAACCAGTTGAAATTGTCTTAGACATAACAAGTGCGGTGAACGTTAGTTTATCAAAATAGAAATTGACTCCATGAAAACTGTGTTGGTAGAATAGCACAACAGATTCAGTGATTTACTAGCATTTGATTTGTTCAATTTTCATTAAAAGAACTTACATATATGGAAGACCAGAAAATTTTACAAATAAGCTTTATCAAATCCGCGACTTCAATAGATGGGTTTGGTATCTGAACAAGGTTGTTGAATATGTTGAGAAGATGTGAAAATGTCTCCTCAACAATGTGATATACTGGTGTCCTCTCTTCATCTGATTTAAACCTGAAAAAAATAATGAGTAACTCTGCCTGCTGAAAAGCAATAACTTTTATGAAAGTATAGACATTCAGAGAATAGGTACATAAAAGAACTTCCAAGTACATGCTTACTCATATTTTCTAGCAAGAATACGCAACACATAAAGAGCTCCATAAATGTGTTGTTCTTGTAGCTGTAGGTTATGCTTAATCCAATCCAGAAGGCGGGGCCACTGCTCTGGATAATCAGCATGTATAATAGTCTTGAGACACTCACCCAACTGTACCCTGAAAATCAAAAAAAATATTTGAGAAACTGATTCAGTTCCTATGATGAAACATGAATTTTTCAGTTCATTTCACACGAAAAAAAAAAAACAATGAAGCAGAAGAATATCTGAAAGAAGCACCTCAGCAGAGAAGGGACTTGCACAACAAAACCAAGGATGTGATCCCTCACCAAGTCCTTATCACTTTGCAAGATCTTTGATTTCTCATCTACATAAAAGACGTGAAACCCAACAGGGAAACATCTATCACCCACAATTCATAGTCTTTATACTCTAAATACAAACAAGTTGAACAAGTTAAAGCTTTCGATGAATTGTACTCATAGCATCACTCACACACAGAAGAAATGTTACATACCAGGATCAAGCGGAGCCCAGTTCTTTGCAATGAAGTTCTTGAAATGAATACTCGCAACTTGTCGGACTCCCATGTCGCAACTATTGTCCACAATGATCTGCAACAATCTAACCAGATGCTGTGGAGCGTACTGGAACTGTACATGTAACCAAACACATATGAGAATTTTCATCCTTTGGATAAGCATAACCCTTGATAAACATAACTACACCGAAAAAACGCATTTTTACTTATCAGAAAACCAAAATAGATTTAATCATAATCGAATAAGCTCTCAAGCAAAATTTTTGAGTTAGCGAACGATCATGTCTAACTAAAACGGCAATCCAATAAAAACTATCGCAAAGAAACTAATAAATGAAACGACCTGAATAAGGCTTTGTTCGGCGGCGTTGCGTTCGTCGGGATTGGTGCTGAGAGCAGCCCGGAGGATAACGGCAAGGCTAGGAAGATCCATGACTGAAGATCGAGAAAACAGAAAACTGAAACTGAATGCTCTGAGGAAACTAAACCCTAGCTCTATCCAGAGTAGGGTTTAGATAAAGAGAGAGAATGTGAAGATAATCAGAGGAGAGAGGAGTTGCAGAGGGAAACACCTAGACTGTGGCAGTAGACTATTTAAATCACTAGGGTTTACGCTCGTTTAACTATAAAACCAAACTAACCAGTACATCTGGTTTGGGTTTACTGTTTTATTACCCAGTATTTTCCTAAATTAAATATAGTTTATTATTTTAAATTTTAAATTGCATAATAATATCAAAATTAGTTGAAACAGAATAAAAATTAATTTAAAATTCAAAATAAAATAAAATAAAATTAGATCTTCACTTGTTATTTTTAAAATTTTGAATTAAAATTTTTAATATTAAAAATAACATTAATCAAAAATTTAATATTAATCCTTTTAATTTGGTTAAAGTTTACTCTTGTACAAGTCTTTTCTAATATGTAGTCTTATCTGAGCTTTTACTAGTAATTTTTGAAATGTTCTATACTTATATTATTTTTTAATTGCCTTACTTATTTTATTATTGATATCACTATTGTTGCTACTTATTATTTATTTGTATTTATGTTATTACATTTTTAATGTTTATTTAACTTACTTAGTTATTTTATTTTAATATTTTTGTTTCACATATGTACGTAAATCTTTTTTAATTTTGTAGTATCTTCATGACACATTATATGTGGGTCTATCGAAAACAATGTCTTTATTCGGTAGGAGTAAGATTATGTATTATCAGATCTCGCACCTCAACGAGACTTCAACCAGATATTAATAATGATGATGATAAAAAAAATGATGCTAAATAAATTATAATCCTTTCAAAATTTCAAAAATATTTACTTTGTAATAATTTTGTTGTGTTTTAAACAAATTTAGAGTATTTTTAATTTTTGTAAACAATTCTATTACAATATTAAAATCATCATGACACATTATATGTAGATTTATCAAAATAATTTCTCTGTTAGGTATAATAAAGCTATGTATTATCGAACCTTTTAAAATTTTATATTTTAATAGATTTCAGTTAAGCATTGAAGATGACTTTAAATTATGTTATAGTACTAAAAAATATTAAAAGTTACTGAACATGGTAAATAACACTTATTTGTGCAAGTGCATAGAAATTAATGTATTTGTGCGGTGTCATCATGCAACGAAGAGCCTATTTGGTTTAATTTTTGGAGGCTCTAAAAGTACTTTTTTATCGCAAAAATTATTTTTAAAAAATAAATACTTTGTTGTAAATTTCAAAAATATTTTTAAAGTAGAAATAACTTTTTTAAAAGTTAAAATATAGCTTTAGAGAAGCTCTAATTTAAAGCTTTAAAAAAAAAAGCTAAAATTTTAGCCTTTTCGGTTAAAAATTCACGCTTATTATTTCTGACGTTTACGTTTATAATATCTCCTCTCTTCTCTCTGCGATCTGGTCCAACGCTGAATAGCTCTTCTCTCTGCTTCTGCTCTGTGTAGCCAAATCTGCTAGAGATTGCGAGATCCAGAGATAGTTTTTCTCTCCATCGTTGCTTCCATTTCTTTTGATTCGTGGGTTACTGTTTCTGGGGTTTAGTTTGCAGAATAATTTCGGGGCCTCCAAGTTTATATTGTCGGACGACCCATACTTGCTTCAGACAAGGTTCTTCTTTTCTTTAAAACTCACTGTTTCATCTTTAAAGGTTTCTTCTTTCTATTTCTCTGAGAAGTTCTTTCTATTGTGCTTTGTTTTGGCTGCTGGGTATACAGAAAGTGGTAAAAATGTTGGGATAAAAATCCCATGTTTTATCTTTTCTTCTCTTGAATCTTTGAGATGGGTATTGAGATTGTGATCTGTAACTGGGGTTTGGTTTTTGAAATTCAATTATTTACCATGATGTTGTGATTTGAGATGTTGACAATTCACATTTTCGGTAGGGAGTTGATGGCAGTAGTAAGATAATATGTGAGAATTGAAGTGGGAATTTGTAAAAAGTTGTATTAGAGAAAATTGTGCTATGCTGACTCACTACTTGCACATCCTTCCCTTTTGATAATTTTACTGCTTTCAATTTCTGGAAAGCTTCTAGTTCATCGGAATTCACAAGAGAGAAACACAGAAAGTTGGCAGACTTATTTAACTAATAACAATGACTGAAAATAAATAGGAAAAACAGAGAGGAAACTATACCTTTATTGATAGCCTCGTGTAATGGAATATTCAGAGAAAGAATGTAGTCAAGTCTTCTATTATAAGCATCTGAAAAACAGATAGGAAACCAGACCTTTATTGATGGCCTCGTGTAATGGAATATTCAGAGAAAGAATGTAGTCAAGTCTTCTATTATAAGCAACCTTTCCAAATGAACACAAGATACAATCTTCAATACCAAACTCAAAACTCCTAGAAGGGTCCAACTCGGGTCTCCCACCATTAGTACGTTCAACTTGATCAAGGAAATGTGGCAAGAACTCTAATGCATCCTACATAAAAGTGGAGGTGGGATATCAGTCAAAACATCATCGGTTATGTAACACCCAAATACCCCCTGGGAGGATACATGGATGCCACCCAAGACAGAACAAACAAACCGAAATATTTATCTGACATGTATTTTTAGAATTTTAACTTAACACGCATAATATACATCTCATAATTCCAGAAATAAATTCAAAGAATATTTACAGGCCCAAACAAACTAAACAAAATACATATTAGAGCGACACAAAACTCAGACTCCTTTGGCCACTGTAGTTGACTTGTCCCAGTCCTTAAACTCTTCGCTCTCAACCTACACGGGGCAAATCCACCGTGCTAAGCATATAACTTAGTGAGTAATCATTTATCTAAATTAACCGATTTCTTTTCACAATAACAGGCTAATCAGGCAATATGCACTTCAG
>JANZLC010000001.1:18279201-18311524 GCA_026413385.1 Erythroxylum gracilipes
CATGAAAAGAAGAATCAATTGACTATAGATACATATTTTAGGAAAGCATAAAATTTGAAATAAAAATTGTTTAGGAAATGGTTTATTTTATGAAATATATATATAATTTTCATACTTATTTAATGAATTATTATTTTTATATTTTCAGTGGGCCTCAAGGAATTTTTTTAAACTATTATCTTATGCATTTAATGAGGTTATTATTTTATCTCATTAGCCCAAGTTGAGACTGAAGAAAATTTTTATTTAATCGAGATTATTAATTTATCGAATATTCATTTATCGAGGTTTTAATGTAGTATTTATAGCCTAAGTCTCCAACTGTCTTCTTGAAAAACTACTTCTTGAATCTTCTAAAAACCATTATTTAGTTGAGTCCTGTAACTAACTAACTATATGACGTTCTAGAGTATCTTCTTTTTTGTATCATCTAATATTATCGCTTCGTTTGTTATTGCATTTTGTTTATTGTTGCGCTTCGTCTATTGTTGTGCTTTGTTTAGTATTGCGCTTCGTCTGTTATTGCGCTTCATCTGTTGTTGTGCTTCGTCTGTTGTTGCACTTCGTCTGATGTTGCGCTTCGTCTGTGATGACGTGTATCATCTATTGCTGACGTATCCTCTGGGATGACTAAGTGTTACTTACATTTTTCTGCACACTTAACAAACTTATCAAAACAGTTCATACATTTCCAAGGTTATTATTATTTGATTGTCACAAAATTAATAGAAGTGAAGTCTTCTTGACTTAACAGTTCCCCCATTCTAGCAGTACATTTTAGTCTAGTGTCTTCAAGTATTTAATTGGGCTTGGTGCAATTACTCAAGTGATTGACATTATAATTTGATCGATGGATTCAATATTATTTTCTCAATTTATTTTTACCCTCTTAGCAAAAACAAGAAATAGGTTCTAAGGTAGTATATCTTAAGATCTAGATCACTTGAATGACTTATCAATTAAGCGTACATAATAGGAAAGACCACTTATTTTTCAACCATCTAGCTTATAAACATCATTGATGGAAATAGCCATACATTTTCTTTGTAAGCTATCAAATGTTTGGTCAATCTTTCTAACATTTGCGTGAAGTTCTTATTCTATCATAAGCTTACATCTATTCAAAATGTGAAAATATTTGGAATGGATATCTGAAGCTTATTTCTTCCCATATTGTCAACTATATGTTTCATGCTAAATTGAAGAATACAAATATATTAAGGAATTTTTAAATTAACCAATTAAAAAACATCTCAAGATTTTTTTTATCACACGATTTATTTAGTCTATCTTTTCCTAATTCGAATCTAGAATTTAACATATCTATTATGAATCATATGCATATTTTTGGAAACAATTATCTTATATTTATGTGTGCATATTATTTCTCCTTATTTCATTTCCCTTAAAATTTAATGTTTAGATTGAGACACTTTTGAAATTTCTACTTTTATTTTAAACCAAAAATAATATTCTTTTCCTTAAACACTAATACTTTGATTTTTTAGTATATTTTATTATTAGTATTATGTTTTTGAATGGTAGTCATGGCTCGTACACCTCGACATTATGATTTTCTATATTTATGGTGCACATTAAAAAGAAGAAGGATGGGATATATTGTGACATTATTAAGCTTATTATCATATCTACTAAAGAGGCATTTGAAGAACGACAAAAGAGCTTAATAGGCATAGACCATTAGTTCAAATAGCACATCTTAGTTGTATGATTGTGCACAGTGACAATGCATGCATTATATATTGAGGAAATTGTAGCAATATTTTTACATTTCCTTGCCTTTGACAAGAGAAATTGGGAAATCAAATATGATTTTCAACGTTCAAGAGAGCCAGTGAGTGACATTTTCATAATGTATTACGAGCTGTGCTTAAGTTATGGAGAGTTATACTTAAAGTCCTTGAACTTTTCTCTTATAATAGCACTGATGAAAGATGGAGGTGGTTTAAGATAATAATATTCATTTATGGAGTTTTATTTGGTATGAATTTTACTTTTGGTTGATGATAACTAGCTATGATTTTGCCAATTTCATAATTGTTTTGGAGCTTTAGATGGTACATATATTAAGGTACATGTACCGAAAAAGCCCAATATCGTATTAAAAAGAATGAGATTGCCACAAATATCTTAGGTGTGTGTTCTATGGATATGCAATTTATATATGCACTGCCTGGATGTGAAGGTTCAACTGCTGATGGTAGGGTGCTTTGAGATGCATTATCTAGAACCCCGGAGTGAGATATTCAATGTTATATGTCCAAATTAATTTCCTACATATGAAAATCATGTGGTTTATACATTTAACATATTATGTAATAGGTCAATATTATCTTGTTGATGCTGAATATAGAAATGGTAGGGGATTTCTTGCACTATATATAGGTCAACGATATCATCTTACTAAATGAGATCAGGACATCAACCAAATAATCAAGAAGAGTATTTTAGTATGAAACATTCTGCATATAGAAATGTTATTGAAAGGACAATTGGATTACCAAAGTTATGATGGGGAATCTTAAGAAGTCCCTCTTATTATTCATTTGAGACTTAAACTGATAAAATATTAGCTTGGTGTTACATTCACAATCTTATTCGTCAACATATGAGTAAAGATCCACCAGAAGATGAGTTGGATGATATATTAGAAAATGATGTCCTTATTGATTACAACAATGATATTGAAACATCTGATGAATGGACTGCATAGAGAGATAATTTGGTAAGAGAAATGTTTATGTCGTGGAGAGCTAGAAGTGGTTTTGAGATTTATTATTAATAATTTATATAGTTTACCTTTTGCTTTTTCAAAATCTTTGAATATTATTTGTTATTCATGAGTATTATTTATTTCTTTTACATATGAAATATTTTAATTATTTTTATTTGTTTTCATTTTTGTTATAACTTTTAATTGCATGTGTCTTATAGAAGGAATCTCATGAAGAAAATATAAATAATATCCAATATGTAGCTATTCAAGAAAGAGGAAAAAAATAAAAGATAATGGATACAATGATGAAATTAAAAGGCGTCTTAAAAAAAGAAATCCTGAAACTGATCTTGAAGCAAAAACTCGAATTGAATCCAAAGTTAAAATTTTGAAGAAGCTACTCGGATAAATATTGGATATTCAAAAAATGATAGTGGATTTGGACAGAATGATGAGCAAAAAATTGTGATTGGTAATAAAGACATTTATATGGGTTAGGCAAAGGTATAAATAATTTTTTTTAATCTTTTTGCTATTTATTTTTATTGAAATTTATTATTTGTGTACATAATTATTTATTATAATCTTGTTATTATTATGTCAAGTCATGAAAGATCATCATTTTATATATAAAACCATTTGTCCATTTTGATCAGCTTGTTGAAATTTATGCAAAAGATAGGCAATAGGAAATATGACTCAAGGTCTATAGGTTAAGAAAATAAGAAAGTATAGAAGGAAATGATAATAATATTGAAACATGCAGTAATGTGAATAATGTACAGTCAAAATATTGGAAATGATGAAGAATGTGTGACTCAAAATAATCCAACATCACCATCTGAACCTGGAAAAAGAAACTGCAAGAAGAGCTGATCCACTTTAGATAAAACTTCTGGAGCTATCAAACAATATAAAAAGCTTGGTTAAATCTGAACATGAATCTACTTCGCCTTTAAAATATATGAAAAAAGCATTTACTTTTTTTGTCGGTATTAGTGAGAAAACAACTCAAATGTTTGATGTATTGAAAAAGGTTAGAGGAATTTCATCAACGAAGTTAGTTAAAGCAACAAAACTAATCGTTAACGATGATAAAAAAATAATGAGGTTTTTTTAGTATGCTTGATGATTACGTGTATTGTTTGCTCGAAACGTACTCTAGTCATTTCAATGATCACATGATATTATAATATATATTTGAGAATTTAAAATTAGTTTATTTATTTTGACAATTTATCATTTTAATTGATTTTTATTAAGATATTATTATCAATATTACACATTACGTTATTTAATTTATTGAATAATTATTTTATTTCATTCAGTGATTTTATATCATAATATACGTTCATTATGATTTTTTAATTTTATTTTTATAAGAAAATTATACACAATTATTAAAAATGAAATAGTTTATTAAATCATTAAAAATAATTTTAATTATTTATTTATTAAAAACAAAATTTTTATTAATTAATAATAATATAATATATTTTAATTAATTATTTACATAATAATTAAACATAAGTAAAAAATTGTCATTAGTATTTTTAATATTTGATAGCAAATACTGGTATAATTATTAACTTTTATAATTTGAGGTTGAGAGTGATAACATGTCGGTGATTCAATGGCTCAATTCCAATAATCCGGAGAGTACGGACAATGCACTCATCTGCAGCATTCGGGAGTTGATATCCCGCAGTTGACAAGTCACGATTCATCACGTTTTTAGAGAGAGAAACGCTACAGCTGATGTTATGGCTCGAATTAGACCTGAGGTGTCTTTGGGTATGGTGGTTTTTCAACAACCCTCGAATGTTATAGTGCAAACTCTCAATAATGACCGCATGGGTGTTAGTCACACTCGGCACATTAATCCTGTTATTAGATCTAGCTAGTTGTTAGCTCTTTTATTTACCAAAAAAAAATTCTGTTTCTATTTTGGTTCTCACTTTTTATTTTTATTCTTATTTTTTTATTCCGAGGATGTTAGAGTTAAACAAACAATATTTAATATATGTTTAACTCTACAAAAAATTTAATAATTTTAATAATTAATTTTAAATTAAATTAATTTAAGAATTTAATAATGTAGTAGTTAGTTACACTCTCTACTTTATGCTGTCGTCACCTTTTTTATCAACATATGTTCAATTTAAATATTTTTAAAATAATAAAATTTAATTTAAACGTTCGAAACGTGAAGATTTAATTTGTTATCGTAAACCAAATTTAAGTTCATTTTTGCCCCTTTAGCCTAAAATAAAAGATAAGTGGGAGAGAGAAACAGAAGAAGAAAATTGTTTCAGATTGCCGCGAGTTTGTATTAAAACGACGGCGATTTGATACTACATGGGTCCCACTTCTACCTTCAACTGATTTGCTCTCACGTCACGAGTCGTTCCATCGTCGCCCTTGCTGGCTGCTTTGTTTCGTTCTTTTTTTGCTCCTTCTCGTCATGACGACGTGAAAATAAAAATCATAAATCAAAAAGCCGCACGTTCTCTCCATCTCCGTTTCGTTTCCGGGGAAGTCAAAGGAAAAAGCTCTTAAAGGAATTTATCTACGGCGACCATGAGGGAGATCGTATGGACGGTTAATAGGAGTTGGTTCACTCTGCCTTTTCTGTTAGTATTAATCTTTTGGTTCAGCCTTACTGGTGTCGACGCCGCCAACGGTGTATTTAGCGTAAAGTACAAGTTCGCTGGTCAGGAACAGTCTCTCAGTGACCTTAAGGCTCACGACGATCGTCGTCAGCTCGGGATTCTCTCCGGCGTCGATCTTCCTCTCGGCGGCAGCGGTCGCCCCAATGGCGTCGGGTTTGTCCCCTTTTCACGCATGGATATGTGTTTGGTTAGCGTTAAATTGTTATGTCTTTGCGCTCTGATGCTGTTGACCAGTATAATAATGTTATTGTATAGTATTGTTTCGTTTTTGAGTTGATTTTGATGGTTGTATTGTATGTTATATTAAGCTCTGTTGGTAGCTTAGTCAATGGTTATTTGAGTGCTTAGTTCGTGTTCGGTTTTTACAATTCTACGTAAACTGTGCTTTCAACTAATTGAAGAAAGAAAATGATAAAATGATTTGGTTCAATTTGATTAACACGGCCTTGCATTTTCTTGTTTCTTCTTTTTTTCTCCGAATTCGTAGGCTTTATTATGCTAGAATTGGAATTGGGACGCCATCCAAGGACTACTATGTACAGGTCGATACGGGAAGCGACATTATGTGGGTCAATTGTATTCAGTGTAAAGAGTGCCCAAGAACAAGCTCCCTTGGTGTAAGCTCGACTTTATGTTTGTCTTTGCTTGTTTATTACCTTTTCCTTTTCTGTATCAATAGCATTTAGTTACAAACCTGTTTCTCTATTCTTACATATCTTTCTTTATCTTTTTTTCAGAAAATCTTATTTAAAATCGTGTGTTGTTCGTTACAGATAGATCTTACTCTGTACAATATAAACGAGTCAAACACGGGGAAGTTGATTCCTTGTTATGAAGAGTTCTGCTATGAGGTTAATGGAGGTCCTTTATCAGGTTGCACAGCTAATATGTCTTGTCCATATCTGGAGATATATGGAGATGGGAGCTCTACTGCAGGTTATTTTGTGAAGGATTTTGTGCAATATGATTCAGTCTCAGGGGATCTCCAAACAACATCAGCAAATGGAAGTATTATATTTGGGTGAGTTAATCTTGAAGCAACCAACCCAAAACATTATCCTTTTTTCTGATTATTTATGATAGATCAGCTGAAACAAGTAGTAACATTAATTAGCTACCATTTTAAATACATCTATTCATACACGTATTTTTGGTGATATGTATCTTTATTAAAATTGATAAGTTGATGTGAGCTTTTTTTCGTTTATCATAGTTGTGGTGCTAGGCAATCAGGGGATTTATCATCGTCTAATGAAGAAGCACTTGATGGGATACTTGGTTTTGGAAAAGCAAATTCGTCATTGATTTCACAACTTGCCACAACTGGAAATGTGAAAAAGATGTTTGCACACTGCTTAGATGGCACAAATGGAGGTGGTATCTTTGCTATTGGCCATGTTGTACAACCACAAGTTAACATGACACCTCTGATACCAAATGAGTAAGTTCTCTTTTAACTTGTAATTTGTTTGCAATATTTAGAACGGGTTTAAAACCACATGGTCTAAAAATACTAGTTAGGATTGTTGATAATTCTGGCTTGAATGTCCTTATGAATTGCTACAAACACTTACAATTTTCCAAATATCACAATCTCTACCACTCCAGTCCTTCATATTCCCATTAGGTTCAATTGTTAAGAATGTCTTCATCCAAGTGAAGATGGTCCAATTTACTCCTCTAAGCAGTCTACTTAGGGGTAATAAATCCATAACAATCTTAGCTTAAGTAACTTAATGACTCCAGTTGACTTAGAACTGGGTGACCTGAAAAGAAATGTTTTGGAGTTATCAGTAGTAATGGCTTAAATATTCTTATAAATGACTTTAAAGGCATGATATATAAGATACCACATTCAAACATAGGTCTTTATTTTCCAGTTTCCCTTAACTGCTTCTCTCTTTATTGTATAAATACTTCTTTCAGTGTACTTACTGGTCAGTTCAAATGCATTAGGTCTATCTAAATTATCCTAACTTTGGTTCGATTATAGGATTCAATAAAAAATTTCTTTTTTCCAATTGATCAGTTTTGAGCTTAAAATAGCTCATTTAAGCCAAATGGATTTGAGGGATGGTATTACAGCCAACAATGATTCATGCATGGGTTTTTTTCAAGCGTATCATGATATTCTTTTTCCATTTTTCTTTCTTTTTAATCTAATTGCATGATCCCTTTATTACATTTTATGTGTGGGTTTCTCTATTTATGTTACTTTATTGAATTGCATGATGATTTTTTTTTTTTTTTTCTGTGGAGGCATCTCTTAGGACTTAATAGTACTGTTTTCTTCCTAGTCCCCAGTCGCTGGATTTCATGTAGCAAAGTTTATATCTGAAGCTATGACTCACTTCTATATTTCTAGGCCCCATTACAATGTCAATATGACGGCAGTACAAGTTGGTCATGATTTGATAAAACTTCCAACAGGTATATCTGAGACAGGGGACATAAGGGGTGCAATAATTGATAGTGGTACAACCTTGGCCTATCTTCCAGAAACGGTTTATGTGCCATTAGTAAGCAAGGTATGATTAAAAAGTCCTTTCTATTTAAGATTCTAGTAAAGAATTCCAAACTTATGTACTTCGCATCTCCGTCAGATAATCTCGCAGCAACCTGATCTGAAAATTCAAACTGTTCATGATGAGTATACATGTTTTCAGTATAGTGGAAGGTATGCACATTTAGCAATTATGGCTTTGCAATTTTCTATTTAGCTTTTATGATCTGTGTTTTGGGAATGAAAATTTGAAAATGGTGTTTCACTTAAAATTTAGGACATCATTTTATAGGGAAAGCTACTATATCTCCTTCTGAATCTTGCAACTCATGCTGGACTTTTTAAAATGGTAATATTTTTACCAATGTGAAAAAAATATAATACCCAGGAAATTGTATCTTATCTGGATGTTTTGAAGAGGGTTCATGTTTTAGATTCCTTTATGTTTGGACTTGGTCTGGTGGCTATATTGTTAATTGTTCCCAACTCACCCAATTTTTATGGCTAGTGTGCCTATTTAATTTCTAAGTTGACCGATGACAATATAGTAAAGCAGATCTGGTATGAATGTAGGTGCAAATTTGAGAAAAGAATTGGTCTGGTGGCAATATTGTTAATTGTTCCCAACTCACCCAATTTTTATGGCTAGGATGCCTATTTAATTTCTAAGTTGACCGATGACATATAATAAAACAGATCTGGTATGACTATAGGTGCAAATTTGAGAAAAGAAATGCCTTTTTGTTTTAACTTAACAACTGTCTGGATGCATATTCAATTAACTGATTTCATCTTTATCTATCATGGAAATTGTTTCAACAACAACGAATTTAAGGGTACAAAACCAATTTACTTATATGCGTGTTTATGAAAATTGCAGTGTGGATGATGGATTCCCAAATGTCACTTTCCATTTTGAAAATTTGGTACTGTTGAAGGTCTATCCCCATGATTATCTGTTCCCCTTTGTAAGTATATTCTGCAAGTTCTTGAAGGTCTTTGCTTTTGGTGTTTTCTTTTCTTCTTCTCTCCTGAAAGAGCTTTGAATTCCAGTTTGTGCAGTTGTACCATGTAATGTTGTCAACTTGCATTTTCCTGATCCATTCTACACCTATGCTCAAATTGTTTTCCATCATGTTGTTTCAAACAACTTGAGTCAGCATGCTTCCATTGAAAATTAATTTCAATTTTCATGAAAATTAAGTTGACTTTAATAGTTGGTTGACATGTGTTTTCTAGATTTTGATTCAAGGAGCCATTATATCAGTCTGGTGTTTGGGTTCTTATGGAGTTAAAACTGGATAGTCTCTTTTTGTTATAAAGTTGATGTTATCCTAGTGTCTGTCTCTGTTCTGGAATTTGATCTAGCTAGAGAACCATTCTGTTACCCTCATTCTATTCTTCATTTGGAATGTTGCTGCTGCTGTTGGAAAATTTTCCTTATTTGTGTCCAATTGCTCAAATTATTAATGCACCACTGGGCTTTTCTTAACGTGTGTTGAGAGATAGAGCTTTCTGAATCAAAGTGATGTATCAGTGTGTGGATAGTAAGAGGGGGAGAAAACATAGTTGGAAGGAACATATAGGTTTATTTTTAACTTCATGCACCTAGCTACTTACCTTTGACATATTTCATCGCTTGCTATTTGCCTTTTCATAGTTTTAGTTCCTGATTCATGCTGTTGTATCCTTGGCCCTGGTCTTTTTATTTGTCAATGCTTTGATGCATTGATTAGAATTCCCATAGATCAATCAGGTTTATGTTGGGAGTTGATTATGCTGAAGGAGAATTGGCTAATTGCTGTTTCTGTCCATGTTCCTTATGGTTACATACAAATCTTCAGTCTCTTCTGGATGGCTTATCTTTCTTACCATATAGGTCATGTATCTTAGTCTGTTTACTACGTAATTCTCACAACTGAGTTCATTCAATTGGGTATTTGCAGGAGGGTTTGTGGTGTATTGGTTGGCAAAACAGTGGAATGCAATCAAGGGACAGAAGGAACATGACTCTTTTGGGAGGTAATAGGAAATGTTGCACATCCCTACTTCTGATGCCAGATGCATGTAGACTACAAAGCATTTAATCTTTCCTCTATAAAGTTCCTCTGATATCTCTTCTTTCTAACTCTATCACTACCCATACATGGTGTTGGTTGTGATCTATGATACAATTAGCTAATTCTTACACGTTAACTGAGAATGTAATGTCTTTAGTACATTTTTCAAACTTTTAAGATCCCTAAAAAATTGTCTAATATCCCTTAAAGAGAGGGAAAAAGGAACAGAAATATGTCGATTTTCTTTTGAACAAAACAAGAAATCTTTTATTGCAAGAAGAACAATGTTGGTTTGTATTTACTGAATGACACTAATCTTCTTCATCATTGGTCTTCTAATATGTTCTAGTTTTATTGTCATGTACAGATTTAGTTCTTTCAAATAAGCTGGTCTTGTATGATCTTGAACAGCAGGCCATTGGATGGGCTGAATATAACTGTGAGTCTGATGTTAATCTTCATCATCCATGCTTTAAATTGTCGTGCTTGCATCTTACATTTCTTTGCAGTAAAACTTGCTTTAGTTTCTGAATATGTTAGAAAGTTTGCCATCTTTGTTAGTTTAGACATTCTTGATATTTCTGTTAGTTCAATTGGCCTTTGCTTCCGTTAAAATGAATTGTTCAGGACTAGCTTTCTACTGATCTCTGAGGTGAGGAGGAAATTAGGTGGTGAGGAGTAACTTTTGGAAAGACAGGCCTTGACATTTAGCATTAACTGGGTATTCCCTGGTTATTCACCATACTCGTTCCTATTCAAGTGGAAGTAAATGATTCTATAGTTCAGAGTAATACCCGTGGTTACTGATTAGATACCTACCTTGAATTGAACAAAATAGTTAGGACTTAGTTGCCTCTGTTGAGAAGATGTAACTGTCCTCAACAATGTAGGTAACAGCTCTTCAGCAAACACATCTTAGGCAAGGATATGTTTTGACTAAAATGTGAGATATATAGTCAATGTACCTTCTTTTTCTAGAAAAATGGCTGGACAGCTGGTGAATCATTGGATAATTTTTTGATGATTGTCTCCATCAGAATTGGTCGGGTCCAATTGAATTTCTGTGGGGGAGTTGTTTACTTGGAAAAGTCTTGATGCAAAGTTAGATTGAAGGAATTGTGTTGTACAGTTTCCTAGCTTAGCTAAGCTTCTTTTTTAGTATAAAGATCTTAGTCGAAGGGATCTTAAAATGGAGAGGAGAGTGTAGGTCTTGATGGAATGCAAAATGGCAGTATTTCAAAGAGAGGGAAATGGTGAATAGCGATTACTTGGTTGTGCTTCAGAGTTCCAACTCTGGAAATCATAGTGTTTTTAGTTCCAGTGCTATGTTTATTTCATTTTCTAAAAATGAATGTTGAAATTTTAAACACATTAGTATGGTGGAGTGCTCTTAAAGTTCCGACGCAAGTTCATGGATGGCTGGTTAGAGAGTTTATTGAGTGAAGCAAGGGCAATATGTTGAATTGGTTACATAGCTTTTATGTAGTTTTCTGTATCTTGTTTCTCTAAGCCAACCTTTCCATTCCTAATTTTCAGGCTCTTCAAGTATCAAAGTGCAGGATGAAAAAACTGGAACAGTGCATTTAGTTGGTTCCCACTACATTTCATCTGGCTGCAGTTTCAATATGCCAAGTGCTTTTATCATGTGGTTGCTAATAAGTACGTTACTGTGCCATATTCGTTAGAATTCTAACGCTGATACCAGTATAATTAGTCAAAAGTGAATACTATATTAATTGGCCAAAGGAAAATAGTTAGTGTTTTTATTGTCGTGGAATAGATACCTTGAATATGTCTTCCTTTCACAGTAGTTGGTAAAGATCATTTAAAATCGAACAGCCAGAACAAGTCTGGATGTATATAAACTTTTAAATAGTTGCATTGTTGTTGAGCCGAGCAAGCTTTGTGGTGAGCTGACTGGAGCTTAAATCCTTCTGTTTAAGCTGAAAACTGAGAGAAGTCTCTAATCTAGAGATTGAGTGGTGAATGATATCCGATATAATTTATATAATATCGGAAATTAAGCATCTTACTAGGCTCGATTGGACATCCATATGCCTTTATTGTTTTGCGGGCATTCACAATAAGTGGTATCTTAAACCGTTTAAGCAGTTGGAGAGCAATTTAGGATGATTGCGAGCGCCCGCATGACGTAGCTCAGTTGGTTCCGGAGGGGCAGATTTGCTCCAAGGATGATTGTGAGCATCTTGTAGTGGGTCATAACTTACATGACCTCTTAATTTCTTTTTTCCCCCCTACATTTTTAGTTAGTTTTTCAATTCTTTCAATATGTCTCATTTGATTGAGCACCCTCAAAACATGTATTTTTGTTAGTAAATTAGTTCTCATTATTCTTTCAAATTCAAAGTGGTTGGATTAAGAAGAGGTTAATGCAATTTGATTATTACATAAATTTATTATATTTTTGATCTATCCTTCAAGATCAGGCATGTATATGGACTTGTAAAAGCAAGGGTTGGAGAGATTTGTTATATTTTCTAGGCTCCCAAAAAGCTTGGAGATTGGATGTCATGGATTCGATATTCTTGTTCAAAAATGATAAGTTCTTTTCATGTGTGGGAATTTTTATATGGTTCAAATCTTCAATCTTATAAGATTCGTAGGGCATCCATAACATATCTTTAAAATGGAGAGATTATCCATTTACTCGTTGGATAATTATTATAATCCCTAAATACTCATGCTTCTTAAAGGCAAAAGAGATTGAAGCTTAGAAAGTCGACCCAGAATAATATTTTGCGCTATGCATATGTATATAAGATCTAAGTGGAACTATGCGCTTGGTTGATAAAAAGTAATGAGAATTGGAATGAGAATAAATATATGAAAGAATGAGAATGGATATAATTATTATAATTATGATAGTTAGTTAATATAAAGGAATGATTACCATTACTATTGATAGTGGTTGGTTTGAAAAAAATATTGTAATTAATTAATTATAAAATGAATTATATTTTAATTAACGAATTAATTATATTTTAATTAATTACAATATTTTAACTAATAAATGAATTATATTTTAATTAATTATATTGCAATTAATTAATAAATAATAATATTTTAATTAATGAATAGTTATATTTTAATTAATAATAATATTTTAATTAAATATAATGTAAGTAATTAAATAATAAAAATATTTTAATTAATGAATAGTTATAATTTAAATAATAATAATATTTTAATTAAATATAATGTAATTAATTAAATAATAATAATATTTTAATTAATTATATTTTAATTAATTAATTAATTACAATATTTTAATTAATTATTTAATTTAATTTATTATAATTAATTGATTTCACCATATTTAATTAATTATAGTGCAATTACTCTTATTCCTCTCCCATTCCTCTAGATTATGAGAGGAATGGAGGATTGCCCAAAATTAAGGAATGAAACTCTTAAGTCTTCAATGATAGGTTGATACCAACCATCAATTTTCATTCCCTACTTATACCCCATTTTTCATACCCTCCAACACGCACACCCTAAATGTGGTGTGAGTGAGTACTGACATCATAATGTTCAAATCTGTTTATGGTATGATCTCCCACACAGTGGTGATAGAGGTCACGTCGCGCTTTGTTCTTGTTCTTTAGGCATCATTTTTTCACCCCTAACGCTCCTCATCATGATTCCCTCATTACCTGATTAGGAGAATTACCTGATATTACATATCATGGCCAACTACTAGTTAATGAAAGCATAAATATCTTGGAGAGATTAAGATGAAAATATAAACAACTTAATTTTCATTTGAGATGCAATATATAATTAAATATATAAAATTGTATAAAATTACAATAACAACAATATTTAACAGAAATCTCGCTAACATGCGAAGTCTAGAAAGGTTCGGCTCTAACTAGTTATTTGTAATTTATAATTTGAAGATAAAGGTTTTATGAGATAAAATTAATGAGTGGAAATAACACTGTGTCATGAATATATATTATCTATCCATTTATTCTACAGAAAAAAGAACTGAAGTTTATAATATAAAGTGCTATTGCAAAATATAAGTATCAAATTTAAAGGATATAAGTAGCCGTTGGTTTTAATAATGGATATCTGACAATAATTGGTCGCTACGAGTCATTTCAATTTCATAAATAGATCAATTGGTTCGAAAACCTGAGTATGGAATAGAAAGATAATTTGCTAATACGATTCACGAGAAATTTAAGAACAATTATATATACATCTTTGTCAGTCACGACTTTAGGCAAGGGCAGAAATAACACTTATTTAGGATCCACTCTTATAAAGAATAAAATAGGGCACACTTTTAACATTTATAAAGAATAAAATAAGATAAAATAAAGCCCACTCTTAATCTTTATAAAAAATAAAATATGATTTACTGTGGATTCTCATAATTTATATTTTTACTCTATTTAAGGCTATAAAAGGTTAAGAAGAACTTGATTTTTGTTTCCGAGAAGTTTTAAGTACACCACAGATAACATTAACAGGAGAATAAGAAAACTATTAAATCCTTAGCTTCAAGTTCTAAGAGTGACTTCGGTGTCTGTTACAGCAATGACAACATTTGGTTGATCATGGATCAAACCCATCAAAAGTTTATGCTTATTGATGTGTAAGGCATAGTGACTTGTTATGTATGAGTCGTGTTCCACGCGATGAATGGCTTCAGTGTTTTTAAACTCGGACCGGACCGGTCGGTGGTTCGGTCCGAGTTACACTTCAAAATTTGTTGTCAATTGACTCAATTTGAACCGATCAAAACCGGTCAATTTGACCGGTCGAACCGGTCCAATCCAACAGGTCCGACATTTTTTATTTTTTATTTATTTATATATTTTTAAAATATTTTAAATATTAAATATTAAATATAATTATTATATAATTATTACGTCACACCGATTCTACCGGTGGTTGAACCGGTCGAACCGATCAAACCGGTGATCAGTAAAATCACCGGTTTAATGACTGTTCTGAATTTCAAAACCTTAAATGGCTCTATAGTAATGCAGGTAGATTCTAAGAATGGTGTAATGGTTGTGACGTGTATATTTCTCTCGCTTATAAATATGCCACCTTCCTTTCTATTCATTATAAGTATCGAAGTGGGATAAGATGAAGTACATGGGAGAACTAGTATGCCCACAATCAGAATGCTTGTCTCGTCAGAATCATCAAGTTTTAAGTGAGAAGAGTGAAGAATGGTTGAGCTGTGATGCTTGTGTCGAGGAAAATAAAGGGGACAACTGCGATTGCAGCATTAGAGATCACAAGAGCATAGCAGATAGCTTGCATGATGAACCTAATAGCTTTGCTCATTCTGTCAGCAACATGGTTGGAATGCTCATAGGTAAGTTTTAAATAAGAAAAAGAGGCTTTTTAATAAGTATTTAGCAATTCTTGGTACTTATGATTTTGTTCAAGTGGAATGGCTTGTTCATTATAGGCCTCGGCCAGCTGTCAACTCCATATGCTTTAGAGAATGGAGGATGGACTTCTGCTTTCTTGCTTGTTGGGTTGGGAGCGATATGCACATACACTGCTTACCTCCTAGGAAAGTGTCTTGGCAAGCATCCCAAGTCGAGAAGCTACACCGACATTGGACAAGATGCATTTGGGAGCAAAGGAAAAATTCTGGCAGCATCTTTAATCTACTTGCAAATCTTCATGGCCCTTGTGTCCTACACCATCGCTCTTCATGATAATATTTCAGTGGTATTTCAAGGCATGCAAATTAGGCTGCCATGGCCAAGAATGTCTACACCACAGCTGTTAACTATTATAGCTGTGTTGGTAGCACTTCCTAGTCTGTGGCTAAGAGATTTGTCTTCCATATCTTTCCTCTCATCAGGAGGGATTCTCATGTCACTTGTCATTTTCATTTCTGTTACATCCACTGCCATCTTTGGAGGTGTCATAACTAATCACAGTATTCCAGTGGTTAACTTCCACAAGATTCCTGCCATATCAGGGGTTTACCTCTTCAGTTATGCTGGTCATGTTATCTTTCCCAATCTGTATAAATCCATGAAAGATCCAGCCAAGTTTGCCAAGGTACTACTTTACTTTTCTCACCAGTTATACCATTAATGAACATAATGAAACTCTTTAAGGGTTTTAAATTGCAGGCTGCAACTATAATAGTGTCACTGTAGACACAATATCAGTCTAAATCATCATAATACATGACAGGTTGTCTGCTTCATATTTAAAACCTTGTAACTTTCTTATTATTCCGGTTGCCCTCTCCAATATCTCCTTGCAATCCATGGTCACTTGGGATTCATATGTTGCTCAAAACTTGAAGTCCAGGTTTGCTGGGCTTCTACTATTCGTATCTCATTCTTGGAAAGAGCATCAATTGGTATCTTTTCCTTTCAAGGTTTCAATGCTTTATCTTCTATTAAGAAACAATAGAAAACAGTTCATTTTATCATTTCACGACTAGGAAAAGCATTGAAGATACAAAGATGACGGTGCTCTCGACGTTATATTCCTGCAGGTATGTGTAGTGAGCTTCGCATCTGTGACAGCACTCTACACTGCTCTAGCTTTTCTGGGAGCTAAAATGTTTGGATCAGAAGTCAGTTCACAAATCACCCTTAGCCTGCCTCGCCATCTTATAGTTACAAAGATCGCATTATGGGCAACTGTGCTCACACCAATGACCAAGTACGCCCTTGAATTCGCACCATTTGCAATCCAGTTGGAGCTTAGCCTTCCAAGTTCACTGAGCAAGAAGATTAAGATGATGGTTCGCTGTACTGTTGGTTCCATTCTGCTGTTATTGATACTTGCTCTAGCACTTTCTGTGCCTTATTTCGAGCATGTTCTTAGCCTTACAGGATCTCTTGTGGGTGTGGGTATTGGTATTGTTTTGCCTTGTGCCTTTTACACCAAGATCTCCTGGTCCAAGATATCCAAGCCTCTCCTAATCCTGAACATGGCACTCACAGCTTTTGGTGCTTTACTTGGAGCATTTGGAACCTTATCTTCCACAAAATCACTTCTAAAGTGTCTACAAGAAGGTCACCGAACTTGAGGAAATGATTGTTAGTTTCTGAGAAATTTCCTCTATAATCTTCATACATATTTAAACAGCATAACCAAGCTTTCACCAGATTGCCGCCAAGCAAGGTATGCATACAAGACAAGGAGGATAAATTCAGGAGTCAAATATTGCTAAGTATGGAAAAAGGAAATGGTGGCCTTCTACCTTGTCTTTGGCTCTATATTCTGTTTCATTGTCTCTTATAAAGTAGCTTCTGGTCCTTCTGTCATAACGTTCAGTTTAGGAGTAGTCATCATTTATGTATCAAAACATCAAAGTGCTAAATGATTATAAATGCACTCTAATCCAGACTTAATGTGGTAGTAGCTCATCCAAGTCGATATTCCAATTACTATGATTCCTCTTCACTTCTTTTTGATTTTTTTCATCTTATGTAAATACTAAATAGTATGCATCCAAGATTAGGAAAGTACTGTTTCTTTAATTATCAACAACATAATATGGTTTAAAATTGCAATCTATTACAATTAGAATACAATTAATCTTAGCGCTTCTCAAATATCTTGTACAATAAAGAAATTGATTCCCTCATCAGATTCATATGGTTTATGCCGCTCAGACCAGTTTTGATTTTGGGTTTGTTTAGGTGTATATAAAAAATACCAGCATTGCTTCTCTGAGTCCGAGGGCATCACATTCTCAAGAACAGCAATATCCAATGTAGCATCTTTCTCTCGCAATATCTCGTACAAAGAACCAATAAAATGCCCCCCTTTTTCTCAGTTATAGGAAAAGCATTCAACGTTTTCCACCATTAATTTACATTCAGGATCTTTCTAATTTTGAAATGATGTTATATCAGATTGATTTTTAATTTCAACTTGTCTTTACTTTCCACCAATCATCCTCTTCAAGCTTTTAAGTAGGTTATCAACCCAGATCTATGTCCTTTTAGATTGAGAAACCTGGAGGCATTTTTGTGTTGTTTTTCTGTTTATGTTTCGTGATCTTTTGTGCATTACTTCAATTGTTCTTCAGAACCTTTTAAGATATTTGAACAATAGGTTGTAATGTTCCCCTTGTTTTATGTGCTCTTATTGTATTCAGAGTCTTCTTTTGTTCTTCCTTACAGTAGTCAATAAAAATTCTGATGATTTGGGAAACCAAAACAAATCACCTGAGCAGCCGGTTTTTAGTTCGTATTATTTTATATATGCTGGTGCATAACATGATTCTCTTCTCTTCAGAAGGAAGGGAATGAACAATTAGTACACAAGTTCAACAAGAAAAGAAAGAGATAGAGATGCTCTTTACATAGATAAACCATAGTTTGAAATTACAATTTAGAATTGTGTTATGCAGTTCATATCCTAATCGCATTACACAATGGAGCTGGTGCAAATCAGAGATTTACAGCTAACTGTAGTGATGATTATGGACACATGGTAAATGCATCGAGATGTATTGCAAGTTCATACATCATGAATTGCCTTCTGGTCTCTATCACCCCTATCTACTCTTTGCACCAAGATTAGGAGGAAAAAATAGTTGTTATTGACACGATCGACATGCGGGTACTCAATGGCACCAAATTAGGGTGCGTATGCGGGTACTCAATGGCACCAAATTAGGCTAACGCACCCGAGGGACGACTGCCATAACTCTTCAGGCAAATTCAGGAGAAACCTTTGATGAAGAAGATGCTTCTAAGCCATAACTCCATAGGTCTTTCAACTCTCCTCTAACCAAACCCAAAATGACACACAATCCTGACATCACATATCCAGGAAAAAGAATCCCATTTAAGTATCATAAGAGATGGACTCCATAGGGAGATTCACATTCCGAGTTTTTATTAATTACCTAGTGTACATGGAACAAGGTAGAGTAGAGCGGGCTGACCATGCCCATCCATTAGATATAAGCCTAAGTACGTCATGAACAGGCCTGAAAATAGGAAAAACGTCTGTTAATGGCCATAAAAAGAAGAAAACTCTAAATAGATACTAGTTGCTGAAGTCTAACTGGCACAGCATTAATATTTGACACCTATTTGATTTAGTACATTTTATTAGTAAATAGAAAACCCATACAATCATTAAAACATCCTTTGGCATATAAAGATCAGGAAAAAGTAGACCGCAACAAAAAGCTGATAATTAAATCCAAGGAATTCCCCTCAACCACATATTTTGAGGTGGATCGTGCTTATCAGCATGCAATAGACCAATGTACCATACTAAATTCCAACATTTGCAAATAAATACACATACCGAATCCATAGCCAACTATCAACCAAAAGAAATATCCATTTTTGATCCCCTTTCCCATTTCTCTATCAAACCTGAAACAAGAGGAGGAATATAAACATTGTTTAATGTAGAATGGCCAGCGAGTATGCCAACAATACTTAGTAGACACGTATAAGCTGTAATTTAGGGAGTTGGAACTTATAAATAAGCAATTAAAACATAGGGATGGATCTATGAATCACTCCAATGATTTGGCATAAGAGTGAAAATCCAGTTTTCTCAGAGTTGCACTGTGTTTAGGAGCATAGCAGTGTTCATTTTCTTCCATTACATATCACTCAAACAATTGCTTTTCGTTGTTCTCCTTTGCAAAGTATTTCTACAACTTTGACTTAATCAAAACAAGAAACATATTTGATCAAGCAAGTCCTCTCCCATAGTTAAAGGGAAAATTGTAGGAAAAGCATAACATATGATTCTAGATTACAATATCTTGCAGTTTTATTCGCAAAGAGCAACTTAATACATTCAAAACAATACCTGAAAGTAAATGATGTGAAAAATATCTTGTAGTTTATTAGCAAAGAGCAACTTAATGCGCTCAAACCAATACCTGAAAGTAAATGATGTGAGCAAACCAGGAAAAAGAATGTCCCCAAATCCAATCATGTCGTAACCACCCCAGGGGTCTGTCAATCTAGGAAGCCTCAAAAGCATGGGGATCGATTCCCCACCACTGTTGTTACCTTTAGCAACCTATGAATAAAATACAAACAAAAAGAGCAACCCATGAATTATGAATGACTACCCATAATATAACATTAGAAAAGCAAACAGTTCATGAAAAGGCAGGGCAATAAAATTTCCAAAAAAAAGGTCGGGCAATAAATATCAGATAAGGACTTTAAGGTAACAGCAAGTGAATGCTTCATTGATTAAGTGTTCTTTTCATAGGCAGTGGATTTTTAGCCAATGGACTTATAATTGTCAATTCTCATTCTAATGTTGCATCTTTAGAAAAAATTTCCATATGGTTGAGGTTCCACAAATCGATTAAGTTAATGTCAAGAACACTTAATCATTCTGGCTGTTGTTTCATTCGTTTACACTCAATGAAAAGCAAAAAAAATGTGTTTTCACTACACAGCAGAAGAAAAGTAAAATATATGAGATTAATACTTACTGCAATCATAACACTTGTGTGGAATATTAAGGGTGATATAAAGACCCAAAAGATGTCATAAAAAAATGCACAGCAAAGAAGAACAGCAGCAACCTGAGTCAACATAAAGGTACAAGGATCGTGAAGGATCATATACATCATGAATACATGAGGTAACAAGAGTCTAGGTACGTTAGGTACCTTGATATTAGGAAGCCTAGCCACCTGTAAGATAGTTATCATCAAGCAGATGCCCTGACAAGAACAAGGCAATATCTAAGGAGAGGATCTTCATTTAATAGATCAAACAGAAAGATAGCCATGCAAGACATCATCAGCTTACATACATACACCAAAGCCAGGACATTCTCACTCGAAACATGTGAAAATGAGAATGAAATATCAGTAACTCAGATTATATAGAATTTGGATACTTCATGGTTAACATGCAAGACATCATCAGCTTACATACATACATATAGAATTTGGAAACTACATGGTTAACATGGAAGACATCATCAGCTTACATACATACACCAAAGCCAGGACATTCGTACTTGAAACACGTGAAAATGAGAGTAAGATCTATATTTTGCTCCATATTCTTCGTCATCACAAACAAAGGGTTTAGGAAGAGATCTTATTAGGATAATCAGGTTCAAGTTTCCTCAACTTCCACCTTTTCCAACTCCAAATTTTTTAACTTCTAGAAAGGTTCAACGATCATAGGGAAAGAAAAGATGTCTGAAGAAGGTTTTAAGCAGCATTCAAAAACAAAACAATAATAAAACAAGGTAAACACACTAACGACGAATGCACACATCAACAAGACATATCACAGAGCTTGTAACGTCCATCTGACAACTTAAAGCTATTCTACAACCTAACTACTTATGTGTAGGGCCCTTCAAATAGAATCAGGGACTTTGGTGCTTGTTTCACCTAGGAATCCTGGTTTTCAAGATTTAAAAATCTTGTGCTCCACCATAATTAACTCTTCTTTTCCATTCTATAAGAACAAAAATATCACATTCCCAATTGCTGGGAATATCCCAAATTAAGGATGTGCATACTGTTGAGATATCAAGACTATAATAAAGCTTCCCTAACATAAGTGCATTAGCTACTGACTTTGTGCATGCTCAGTACATACTGGTTGGGCCCAGTACGTGTATCAGTGGATCATCGTATTCATCACCTAAATTCCTCTCAAAAGTTTCTTTAAAGGGTCAAAGAAGGCCCAAATTTACTAGGTGTCTCTGCATTTAAAATATATATGGGAATTTTAGTATGGAAATCATCATGGATAAACCACATGTTACAAAAATTTTGAGACATCACAATATCACCAACAAAATTTCAACATCCTCATCAAGGCCAACTTCTCAATCCCACCAGCAAATTCACAACATCCTCATCAAGCCAATGGAATATGATTTGGTAACCCCTACATTGAGATCATAAAAATTCTACAAGAAAACCAACATGGCAATGAGACTATGTCGGTGAGTCATTATGAGGTTGTGATGATGTTGCTTTTTGGTATCATTGAGCCTTACAAGTATAACAAGATCTCTCTAGTACACTCCAAGGTGGGACTTCATGCTGTATTTGCTTTAACCACTATAACAATTATTTTCGACTGACCTCTAAACTTTTCCTCGTGTGCAACTTCTCTAATTAGAGGCCTATCAGCCAAGCATAATGTAAAAAAGCATCACAAAGAGAATTCCTGACACGAACTAAACAGGGAAGGTCCAAATTAAGCACATTTCATGAAATGACTATGGGAGTAGGATAGCATTGCATGAAAAGAACCATAGGCATTTCGATACAGTACCAAAAAGCAGAAAACGAAAGCAGATAGTGCACAGATATTACCACAAAAAACTTACAAGAACATCCTGCCCAATCCACGAATATGATGCACGCCGATTTGTAGCCCACAAAACAGCAAATATAACAGAACAAAAAACTACAATGAGGGAGAGAACAGAAGTTTCCCCAAAAAGAGGTAACTTGATTTTCTTCTCCCCACAATTTCTCCATTTTCTGCTCAGAATACAAGAAAGAGAATCTCGCATGACAGAAACTACGACATAAAAAAGCAGGTTGATAATGTCAAATGCCAAAATAAAACTCCAAATGTACCTCTTGATCAGTGTTACAATACAATTATGCATCCCCTGAGAAAAACAGCAAAAAATGATTCAATAACCACAATGCACAAATTGAGTTGATAGGATAGAACCTATCCACTAAAAATATAAAAGATATCTGAGAACTAATGACATTACATACAAGTGCTCTGAAAGTTGAGGGACAAACAATACTGCAGACCCGACTAGAGAAATGGACTTGGTAAAGACATTCATTATTTTCCTATCTTTTCCATTTTCGGCTAAGTCAAGATATTCTACTTTGATTTAGAGTCATCTTTGCCCAGCAAACTTTAGTTTAAAAAATGGCATGGAAATCAATAACCTTCCTAATTGATCATATCTGGGTGAGCATGCACACATATGCTGATTTCTATTGGCCATGCATCAGCTGTCCATGAAATCCAAAAAAATAAAAACGTGATACTTTATAATGAATACCAAAGTTCAACGTATGCCAAGAATGAAAAGGGCAATTATACATCAGGAAAATCTATAAAGGATAGGTAAATGCAACGATTTCCAAGAATTAAATTGATTGCAGAGAGTAGGTTTGAGATGCATTACAGCATCCATATGTGCTTTGACATATCCTTTTCCGGAAGGTATTATTAAGCCCCCATAATTGGAAAACCTGATCATATAAGCCCCTATAGTTTGTTCATTAAACACATCAATCTTCCTTCACCTACTTTTTATCCAATGTATAAAAGCAGTTACTGAATGATATACGCGCTCATTTCCCAGAAACATAGATTTGCAAGTAACAATGTGGAAAGAGAAGTAGTACCTCAATACCACCAATGCAGAAGAGTACAATCAGAATCCAGATAAACCAACTTGACATAAAAAAGTACAGTAGCACCAGAAAAGTAGATGCTGATATGACAAAAAATACTGCACTCATTGCATTAATCTCAACAATTTCTTTATCTGAGTCATCTTTGGATGATGAAGCATTGCCACCCGCCTGCTCAATGAAGAAAGAAATATTTTAAAAACTCCATAGAAAGCAGACAAAAGCTTCATCATCATACAGAAACCAAAAAAATAAAAACAAGGGAGTTAAGGCATATGAAAATCTGCAAATGAAGAATTTATTGGGATCTCTTGAGAAGTCTTCTAGAACTGATTCTTTGGCTCGATCTCAAGTAAACCTTTATTTATGTTTTGCATAAATGCCTCAAACAAGTATTATAACAATGCTTGGATGATTGAGTTCGGTACCACAGACCATATGACTCACTCCTCACATTTTCTTTCATATCTATACCTCATGCCCTACTAATAGGAAGTTCTTTACCTACTGTTGCAGGACTGGGAGATGTATATTTATACCTTTTCTCTGTCTAAAAACCGTTCTTCATATGTTAAAACTATCAACCAACCTTGTGTCTATCAAAAAACTTGTAAATGACTTCAAATGTTAAACAATTTTAAAAAGGGGCATTTATTTCATGTAACCCAAGTTCTACTCTTTCAAGAGAATGTTCTTAAATCTTATTGGGGGAGGTAGTTCTAACTGCCACCCATATGATAAATAAACTTTCCTCACGTATTTTAGACAATAAAAGTCCCACGGAAACCCTTAATACCTATTATTTTCACTTTAGAACCTCAAAGAGCTCTCTTAGGATATTTGGTTGTACATGTTCACAGTTAACATAGAAGAAAGTTAGATCCTCGTGTCATCAAATGTGTCTTTCTAGGTTACTCACCGATACAAAAAGGGGTACTAGCGCTATAACCCTTCCTCACAAAAGTTTTACATCTCAATTGATGTCATTTTCACTAAAAACAAACCTTATTTTGACAAGTTCTATTTTTAGAGGGATAGTACTTATTGAGTTTTTTGAGCCATTTGAGCATCCTGTGCCCTTTCCAAAATCATCTTCAACCTTTAGTCCTACCTGTCCTATAAAATACAGTAATCACTCCTGTAGAACATATGCCCTCTCCAATGTCCGTTTGTGTTAATCAAGACTTTTCAAGATATTCATGGGTGTATTCTATAAGAGCAATTGTTCCAAACCTGAAATAAGTCAATGAATCTAATGCAAACTCTGAAAATGAGTCCATGGTAAGATCCTATCCTCTTTTACATATACAAACAATTGAAACACCTACATATGACTTACACCTTCCTATTGTCGTTAGGAAAAGTACCAGAGAGTGCACCAAGAGACCACTATAACCATTGTCCCACTATATGTCACTTAAACACTTGTCACCAGCCTACAAAAAAATTCATTGCGAGTATAGATACTATTTTTATTCCTAATATCATTTCTGAGGCATTGTCAAAAAGAGAATGGAGGAGTGCTATAAGAAAGAAATTGGATGTGTTTGAAAATAATAGGACATGGGAGATTATTAATAAACCAAAGGGAAAAAAATATAGTTGACTATAAAAGGATCTTCATACTGAAATATAAAGCTTATGGATCACTAAAGAGATATAAAGCATGATTAGTTGCTAAAGAGTACACTCAAACTTATAGGGTTAATTACTAGGAGACATTTGCTTAAATGAAAAAAAATGAATACTATGGATTTTGCTATCCTTAGCAACTCACTTTGCAACATGATGTCAAAAATGCCTTCCTTCATAGAGATTTATATGAAGAGTCTACATGAACATCCCACCAAGTTCTACATCCCACCAAGTTCTGAAGAAAACATGGGTAATAAAATTTGTAGGTTTAAAAAGGCCTTATATGGGTTGAAACAATTTCCCAATGCATGATTTAGAAGATTTACTAGAGTTATGAAAATATAAACAAAGTTAACATGATCACACTCTATTTATCAAGCACATGGATGTAAGGGGAGTGACTGTACTGCTAATGTACGTCAATGATATTATTATGACTAGAAATAATGAAAAAGAGAGAAGCGAAATTAAAGCAATGATTAAGCAAGGAATTTGAGATAAAGGATTTTTTAAAATTTGAGGTAATCCCTTCATAACGAGGAGCCATAATCCATACAAAGGATTTTCATATCTCAATAGAAGTATGTGATTGATCTCTTGAAGGAAACATGAAAGATTGGGTGCAAACCACTCTTTACTCCGAACCCAAATCATAAGTTTGGAAAAGTGAAAAAAAAAAAACTATTGATAGAAGGATGTACCAATGGCTAGTAGGCAAGGCTCCTATACCTTGCTAATACTCAACCCAACATAGCGAGCATAGTTAGTTAGTTCATTATGATCCAAGAGAGTCTTATCTACAATTTGCATATACGATGTTGCATTTCTTAAAAGACAATGCAGGGAAGGAATTATGATCATCTCGCCCTAAAGGCCTATACTGATGTGGACTATGCAAGATCTATGGCAGACCGAAGATCAACCAAAGGTTATTATCCTTTCCTTGGAGAAGTAAGAAATAAAATGTTGTGGATAGATCATCAACAGAATCAAAGTTTAGAGCAATTGCTCAAGGCTTGTCCGAGTTGTTATGGTTGAAGGTCATTTTGGATGACTTGCAAGTTAAGTGAAAAAATCTGATGAAGCTTTATTGTGACAACAAATCAGCCATCAGTATAGTTCATAACCCTATTCAACATGATAAGACAAAGCATGTTAAGATTGATGGAAATTTCATCAAGGAGAAATTGGAAGAAGGGCTCATACACGGGGAAGGCAACTAGCTCATGTGCTAATGAAGAGTCCAAATAGTTCAAGCTGTCATGATATTATTTTCAAATTGGGAGTGGATGACATCTATTCCACAACTTGAGGTGGGTGTCTAGTTGTATAGTAGATGTATACAAGTTTTAGGAAAGTAAATTTCCTGGCATCCCAAAGATTTTGAGATCCTAAGAGATTGTTTCCTATCCTAGGAAATTGTATGAGCCTACGAGATTGATTTCCTATCATAAGAGATTGTTTCCGATTTTTCTCCTATAGTAAGATGTATATAGCCATGTAACTAAAAATCAATTGGAAGAAGATATATTGTTTCTCATTTCTATTTCATGTCATTGAGATATCTCTATTCACCCAAAACTTTGATCAGGTGTCAAACACAAGTGAGTTCATGCTCCCATAAATGCACAGAAGATCATATTAATCTAAGGCTAGGGCAGCTTGCATGCAAACGGGAATAAGAGAAAATTGGAAAACAAGTAGTTACAAAGCGCAACACAAACAATAAAGCTTTATATTGACCTTTGGTGATATTTCATTATAGCGCCCATCAGTCTCCTTTGTAGTCTCAAGGCGAGACCACATTGAAGCACAAATCACTGTTCCAACAGCCATCATCCACAAAAATATCACTGAGTAGTCCACTATGGGTTTCTTAGGTGCATATAACAATATCTCCACTGCAACAAGTTAACAAAGATGCAATTAAATATAAAGCATATATATAATAATGTACTCCAGCACAAAAATCAACACTATTATACCAGGTATGCAACATGAAAAATGTTTCCTCTGCATTTTTCTTACCTGTCAAGACCCTGCACTTCATTTATCTAACTTTCGTGACTTAATAATGTTCAGAGAACCCGATAGGAAAGAGGAGTCAATGAATATGATTACAGTGTAGAAATTCCAAATGTTACCTTTCTTTCCATTCGCCAATAGTGTATTAAGATGATCCCCTCCCGACTTTGAGATCATCACAACAGGTATTTTAATATCCAGAGGAGTACTATTATTTTCACACCCCATCTCATCGAGAACTACACAATGAACAGAAAAGAATAAAAATGAATAATTTCAGAAAACTTTACTGTCGAATATTTAAAACCTACAATCATCTCAGTATCTACAACACTTTTATATCAGACATAAAGGCACTGTAATTCCAACCTTCTTTATCATTTATCACCAAAAGCGCCGAAGCACCTCCAGACTGTGCCACTTCTGCCTTTTCTGTGAAAGAACAATCCCCACGAGCAGACACAGCGATAGAACCAGAAATCTAAATGACAGAACAAGAACCATAAATTCCATCTTATCATTCAGATCACAACTTAAGACATTTGTGCAGTGCAATTAAATATTTAAAATACATGATATAATCTTTCAGTCATTTCCACGCTGTAATTCCCACAATTCTAGGTTGATGACAGAGGAGTGTGCATATTCCCATTGTACTTCTCGGAATTTCACAGGGAAGTACACGAGCTTGAAATTTTGACAATCTTAGGAGAACATATCCTAGTTAAAGGTAATATTCAACAACAAAAAAAGTCGATTCCGGTCAGCCGAAGACACCAAAGTATATATTTTTATGCACCTGTCATAACTCACAAGTAGTAATAAACAGACACAACCGCATGGAGAAAGCATCTAAGCGAATAAGAGAACAATGGAAAACCTTGGTAGAGGACTTGGCACAGCAGTTTATTGGGTTTGTAACAGCAGCAGACAACTTGGCACCATCTTTAGCTACAGTAGGTAAAAGAGCTCCGAATTTAGCAATCAAACCCGTGAGAGTGTCTTCTTCCACGCCATCGACCCATGTCTTAACCTTAACCTGGAAAATCAAATCGACCACAAAGAAATGCAGAGCAAAAAATGTTTATCAACTTTAAACAACCCATCAAAGAAGTACGTCTAAAGCCAAGAATGACAGCAACTCATTTCAACGTGTTCTCTAACAACAAAAATTTCCTATAAACCAATGAGAATGGCGTGCAAAACAATTCAACTCAACTCCTTAAAAAGATAAAAGGGTCATTAAAACGTCACCAATGTGTTCGCGTTGTCACAGCCGGGATGCTGGGGCGTCTTGTCATCTTTCGACGCGGCGTCGGCGAATGCGAGACCGATGAACAACATCAACCAAAACAATGCCCCTAACTGGAGGTGTGTCCGACAACTTGACGCCATAGCCAAGACTGAGCAGAACGTACAATGTAAACAGATTTTTGAAAAAAGAAAAAGAAAAAAAACAAACGATGCCCACCACCCCAAGAAAGATCAAGATCCAGGAGAAGGTAGCATCAATGAAATTGATCAATGAATGCACGTATTCTCATAAAAGGATAGAGAGAGAGAATAGAGACATAAAAAAAAAAAAAAGCAAAAGAAATTCTCCCTCTTCCTTGAAAGTGGAAAAGATGGGTGGAAGTTGTTGTAAGAACCAAAACAACATGCTGCCTGAAATATGGAGGCAGAGGACCGTACATCGGCTAACGTGTTTTGTGTGCGATAATAATAGGAAATGTAAATAAATATCTAAATTAGTTGCAATCGTTTTACAGACATGTTAGAACTTAGAATATTAGTTCATCATATATTTCTTTACTCTTGTTTATATATATACTCCTACCAAATTAAGTCGCTATATTTAAATTTTATTTCATTAATTGTTAATTTAAAATTAATTTCAGTATTAATAAGTTTTATAATGATTAATTTATTTTAAATCATTTGTCTTATTTAAAAAAGTTATACAATAATTAGAGGAGAGTCATCAATATATGCAATCTTTTTTTTGTAATTTTTACAAAGATGTTATTTCCGTAATTTAAATCTATAACAAAAGAATAACTTTTATCGGTTATTCCAAGATTCTTCCTTACTTAATATTTAGTTTAGTTAAATTATTTACGATGTAACTCACTTAATATTCCATCAAATTATTACTAAAATGTATAATATATTATTGCATACGCTTTGATGAACTCTTGGTAAAATAATAATGTCCAATTATTCTTACTCTAATTAATATGTTGAGTAATCTTGGAATTTTTTGAATTCATTCAATACGTTAGATTGGCCAATTCAACTGTTAGGATATTGAATCTTTTAATATTTTAGATCGGTTTTTAACTTTTCGGTTTTATTTACTTTAATAATATTTGTTATTAAAAACTGATTAATTTATTAATTAATCGGTCAATTTTTGCAAATTTTTATAAATTAAAGTTGGAAGATTATATAACAGTCTAATATTAGTTGAAGCTTTTAAATCTTAAACTTCTTGTTTTATTGGTTTAACTTTTAGTCCGATTTTTAAAATATTAGTCCCGTTTAAGAATTGCAAGCTTATTCACAAATTTTTTAATTGAAAAAAGTTAATTTGACAACTTAAAATAAAGATATGAATTAGTATGAAGTCCAAATATCAGAAAGCTTCTAAATTAAATTTGAGGTTGAAATTTGCGTCTTTTAAAAAAGTCAACAATTAAGAAGAAAAAGTAAAATACAGACAAAGTGGAATTCCATTGAACAGATGACGTTAAACCTTGTGCTTAATTATTTTTCTTCCTAATAATAAATAACGAAGCAAAGTCATGTTGTTATGAATGCGTTTACTGCTGTTCTTTAGCTCCTTCTTCTGCTAGTTTCTGTCTCCCTTCCTCCCTCCCTTCCTCTCTGATCTCTTTCTCTGCTATTGGGATTCTTAGGAACAGACGCCCATGGCGGCTGCTATGAAGATCGTTTTTGGTCTCCTTACCTTTGTTACTGTTGGGATGATCATAGGTTTGTTTAACCCATCTCCCTAATTATATAATCTATCAATCTTTCTCGTCTTTTTTCCTTTGTGATGTTTGATGACGTTGAATCTCGGTTGGAACTTGGAACCCGTTTCCCTTATTGGTTGTGGCTTCTTATTTTTGTAAATTTCAGGTTTTGTCTGTATATGCAATCTAAGAGATACACTACTAATTGAATCATAAAAAAAAAAGTTTTTCTTTTTTCTTTTTCCGATGCTAGAAGCTGGTAGCCTTTTGTGAAAAAAGATTCTTTTTTTTTTAGCATATTGTTGACTGACGTTGACTCTGATCATGTAAATGATCCAAGTGTTCCTTTTCTTCTTCTTCTTCTTCTTCATGCATGGTTTAAATTCCTTGCAAAGTGGAATGAGAGGGTTCGTATGTAAGAAGAAGAAATTGAGGTTATCGTTTAAAATTTTCTTTCAAGAGACGAGGTTTGTAAGAAATGCACCAATAATTTATTGTTTCTGGAACTACAGGTGCTTTGTTTCAGTTAGCTTTTATAAGGAATTTGGAAGATTCATATGGTGAGTTTCTTTTCATTTCCCTTGTTATGTTCCAAATTATGAAATTCAGCATTGGAATATGCTTTATATTGCATGCTAACCAAGTCATTAAGAGAAAAAGATTGCCGCTGGTTGATTTCAGATTTTGCTTAAAATAGCGTTTCCTAATTTAGGAAGAGAGTGATATAAGGGTTTTGCGGGGTGGAAAAAAATTCTAGAACTTTGATATAGAAAATGGTGATGTATGCTGTTACTGGGTGTTTGAACCACAACATTGATTTCCTTTTCCATAATATGTTTTCTCGTCAATGTGATAAATGTGACCACTTTAGGGCATTTGAGTGATCCTTTTGAAACCCTACTAGTTTAACCTAATACTGATTAAAATAAAAACGAAATGAACAAATGTGAAGAAGTAAGAAAAATAGGTTGTTTTATCTGTTTGACTGTTTAATTGCATTATGTTTGTTAAGTTACTTTGGCATCTACTGTTAACATTATACACATGACTTAGGCATCTAAAGATACACCAAGAGTATTATTCTTAACCAATATGACCTATTCTACTAATCGTGGCTTGTGGAAGAGTCATTGTTATGACTCAATATGGTGAGCACCTTGCATTTCTATTTATAAGTCAAGTTGCTGAGGTGCCATCACTAATACTATGGTTGTGAACCATATCTTTTTAGGCACTGAGGTCTTCTCCTTAAATAGAGTGCATAAACTTCGAAATGATGGCTATCTTCATTTACCAAGAGGTTTGTATATTTCTTGCAAATACTTCTCAAGCCAAAGTATTTTGGGTAGCGGTTGAGGTTAATCAAATTTAGGGAGGATTGGACATTTCAAGTAATTTACTTCATATCATATGTATTTACTTATGTATAGTCAAAAGATGGCTTTCAGAACAAACCATATGATTTTTTTACTTCCATTTATTATTTATTTAGTTTATGTAGATGATGAGTAAGCTTTATTTGATGTTCCTTGTATGGAAGGCCTACATCTAATAATTATTTCTCTCCAACTTGGCCTAAATTTCAAACCATCTGGGTTGACTACTTGGATTTTTCATTAAGCTGGTTGCTTTTTTTAATGACAGCCCTTGGACAATCTTTCCGCCACAGCTGCATTCACCAGTACCAGCCTGCAATGGCTGCATTCACCAGTACCAGCCTGCAATGGCTCACAGGTTTAACCACCCAAAATTAACTCGCGACAATTGGATGCTTCAACAAACATATTTGTATCAAGAAAACATAAATCAGACAATTGGATGCTTCAACAAACATATTTGTAGCAAGAAAACATTCGCATGTATTGAAATAAAAGCAATATATGCCACTAGAGGCTATAATCACTATCACAGATCATGGAGACCCTGATTTCACACATAAAAATATGGAGTCTGGCAATCTCAACTTTTAAAGCTAGAGGAACCATATGTCTAACACGACAAAATGGAAACCAGACATCAATTAGCAAGCACTACCATTGGAAAATATGTTTCTCCCCCCTCTACATCATCACTTAGGTATATCAGCATTGTTGCTATTTGCTGACCCCCAAGCTTCAAATTAAACTACATCAAAGAAAAAGAAAAGGTAAGGTGTGGTTTTACATTAGATGAATGAAAATATTTATGAAAGAACCATGGATATTGTAAAATTCGGAAAAGGAAAGGTTAAATGACTCACGGTATCTGAAAAGTAGTCATGATGTGGCTTGTAGAACTGATTCTTCTCATACCTGTACTGCAGCAGATGGTAACATGG
>JANZLC010000001.1:18315521-18330840 GCA_026413385.1 Erythroxylum gracilipes
CCATGTTACCATCTGCTGCAGTACAGGTATGAGAAGAATCAGTTCTACAAGCCACATCATGACTACTTTTCAGATACTGTGAGTCATTTAACCTTTCCTTTTCCGAATTTTACAATATCCATGGTTCTTTCATAAATATTTTCATTCATGTCATGTAAAACCACACCTTACCTTTTCTTTTTCTTTGATGTAGTTTAATTTGAAGCTTGGGGGTCAGCGAATAGCAACAATGCTGATGTACCTAAGTGATGATGTAGAGGGGGGAGAAACATATTTTCCAATGGTAGTGCTCGCTAATTGATGTCTGGTTTCCATTTTGTCGTGTTAGATCTATGGTTCCTCTAGCTTTAAAAGTTGAGATTGCCAGACTCCATATTTTTAAGTGTGAAATCAGGGTCTCCATGATCTGTTATAGTGATTATAGCCTCTAGTGGCATATATTGCTTTTATTTCAATACATGTGAATGTTGTCTTGCTACAAATATGTTTGTTGAAGCATCCAATTGTCTGACAATTGCGAGTTAATTTTGGGTGGTTAAACCTGTGAGCCATTGCAGGCTGGTACTGGTGAATGCAGCTGTGGTGGAAAGACTGTCAAAGGGCTGTCTGTAAAACCAGTTAAAGGAGATGCAGTGCTTTTCTGGAGCATGGTATGTCTTTCAAACATCCGAAGTTTTCTGGCTTTGTTCAAGTTATGTTCATGGATTTTATGTTTAGGTTTCAAAGAATAAAGTGCATTTAGGTTGCAGTTGTTTAGTCCTCGATAGAAACTAATAGTTTGAGGCTGCTGAAGTTTTGGTCTTGTTTTTTAAGGGACTAGATGGACAGTCTGATCAGAAGAGCATACATGGAGGATGCGAGGTTTTGTCAGGAGAGAAATGGTCTGCTACAAAATGGATGAGGCAAAGATCGACCTACTAACCTTTTTTAGTGTAATACCATTAGCCTATTTTAGGATAATGAGAAAGGGGTTTTTCCCTACATGAATATTAGAAAATGTGAATTATATTATTCATAAGCCAGTGATTAGAGGCTAAAACCATTTTCTTTTATGATCCATTCATATTACATCATGTTGTAGCCATGAAGGAAAAACAGGATGTCACACAAACCATCTATTTATTATGGCCAACAAATAATTTGAAAATTTGAAAACTTTAGCTTATTAAATATTTTATTTGTTAAAGTTTTGTATCTTATCTACCGTAAATATCCTTAACAAGGTTAATAACAAGAGTCAGTAGTGAGTTATATTTATAATAAATTAAAATTTATTCCTCTCTTTTTTTAAAAAAACAGAGAATAAAAAGGGATACTAAAATTTTTGTTTCTTTTGTGTTTATAAATTAACTTACATATGTTAATTTATAATTTTTAGAAATGGAGTTCTTTGAGTTAATAAATTAATAAAATGACATTAAGTTGAAACTCAGAGTAGCAATCCACATGGGCTTCCGTATTCTTTCAACAAGTCATCTAAACAAAATACCTTCTTGAAGCAAAAGTTAGCTGGTGAAAAGTGAAGAGAAACAAAAATGTGCATTCCCATAAGATGCAAGTTTTTTGTTAATTGTTATTTGTTATAGAGAAAGATGAAGAGATAATTGACACACATTACATTCGATGAATGGACTCATTAAGCTCTCAGGACAGCTAACAGGATAACCTTTAAGTGTAGGTGTAAGTGACAGCACATGTGATTGTAAGAAACATTCATATTCTAGTTTAATACCCATAAATAGTGGTCCAACGTTAGGAATGTAGTAGATATTAATGTTCTGTTTTTGCGGTAAGAGTCAATGTGTTTGATGAGAGCACATTGATATAATTTTTCTAGCAGATATTTTGGAGTCCCTAAGTTTCTTTTCTTTTTTGAGATATATCATCAAATTGGAAACTGAGAGCTTAGAAGAATTCCAAAAGCGTTGGCACTTCAAGCAAAAAAAAATCAATCGTTGAAGGTATTCTGTTTTCTCCAAATTTAGTTTATATGTTATTCTAATATATAGTACTATTGAATATATATGTTATAATTGCTTACATTTGGTATCAGAGTATCTATGCCTTTTTGGAGTTCTTGGAAAATTTCGTATGTTGAAAAAGATTTCAGATTTGAAAAAAATGCCTTTTAGAGTTATTTTTGGACATTTTTCTTTTTATTAAAAGTAGAAATATTCAATTAAATGTTTTGCAAGTGTTTCTAAATTAAAAATTCAGTTTTATAGTATTTTTTGATATGGTTTTGTTTGGAATCTGATGAGTTATAAATTGGGTCATTTTGACCCGGCTTGAAGTTGAAGAAGACTCATTCTACTAAACAACTTCATTTTGTATGTTGATTTAAAAACAAATTTTGATGAAGTGGCTAAAGCTTGAACTTGCACTGTGTAGAGTGCATGGTGAGCCTTTGCCAACTGAGCAAAAGCTTGTATTCTATTTTATTATATGTTGAAATTATATTTGTATAAACATTCAACATGAAGCAGATTATCACATTATTATTATGTCTATATTTTGCATTATGAATAGAATTTTGGATAAAATGGTTTTGTGATTAATTAATAGGGCTTAGCCACAACTTTTACGTAAAATTATATATTCATGTAATTACGTGTTTGGACTTTTAATTACAGTTAATTATTTTAGTATAATAAATTTATCCCACATGAATTTTTATTATATTTGAACAATTAATTAGGATGAAATATCAATTTATTTTTCCTAATTTTCTCACAAGTATTAGAAATTAGAATATAGTTTGATAGTTTTATCATAAAGTTTAGCATAAATCTAGTTGAATTAAAAATTTAGCCCACAAACAATAATTATATCATTTAATTTATGTTTTTAAGATATTTTTACATTGGTAACATATATATATAGTTTGTTAGCCTCAATTACTAATAAGTAGCATATATGTTTAAATTATACAACTATTCAAACTGTTAGTTTCTCTAATACAAGTTATGAAATTTCCAAATTGATGGGTAAAAACTATAAGATTTGGAAGGAGAGAATTCTTCTTCATGTGATGTGGATAGATATTAATTATGTTATTTGGAACTACGAACCACCTATGATAATAGAGACCAGCACTACAATTGAAATTGCTCTTTATGAAATTGTTCTTTATAAAAACCAAATTTTTGCGAACAACATGACAATGTCCACGCTCTTTTAAAGGCTATTGATGAGCAATTTGAAACTTCAGACAAAGCACTTGCAAGAATTCTGGTTATGAATTTTTCATCTACAAGGTTCATTGGTGTTTGAGGTGTACGTGAGCACATCATGAATATGAGGGACATTGTGGCCTAGTTAAAGAAATTCAAGGTTGAGATGCCAAGAAACTTGTATGAACTGCCTATAGGGAAAGCAAACTAGCAAACCAACAAATCAAAGAGAGATGCCAAGAGAAGTTTACACATGTTAGATATCATACATACAGATATTTGTAGTCCAGGTATGGACTCGTATGGCCAGAAATACTTCATCTCATTTATAGATAATTACTCACGATATATGTATCTCTACTTGCTTCAGAACAAAAATGAAGCACTAGATGTTTTCAAAATATTCAAAGTTAAAGTTGAGAAACAATGCGATAAGTAAATTAAGATCATAAGATCTGATAGAGGTAGAGAATATTATGGTAGATATATTAAAGGTGAACAAACATTTGGTCCATTTGCGAGGTATCTTCAAGAAAATGGAATAGTAGCTTAATACACTATGTCTGGATCTCTGGACCAGAATGGTGTGGCAGAAAGAAGAAACTAAACATTATTGGATATGGTATGGAGCATGTTGAGTAACTTCAAACTTCCTAAGTCCTTATAGATTGAAGCTCTTAAGACAACAGTGTATATATTAAACCAGGTACCAATTAAGGATATTCCAAAGACACCATTTGAGTTATTTAAAGGTTGGAAATTGAGTTTGCAACATATACGTGTTTGGAGATATCTGTCTAAAGCAAGAATTTATAATCCACAAGAGAAGAAATTGAACTTAAAAACCATAAGTGGGTATTTCATTAGATATGCCGAAAAATTTAAAGGATTTATTGTCCATCACATCACACTAGAATAATGAAATCAAAAAATGCAAAATTTCTTAAGAATGACTTAATTATTAGGAGGGATCAATTTCAAGATATAGTTTCTATTAATGATCATATGGATATTCATCCTTCCACCTCAAACAATAAGGTGATTATCATTCATAACGCTTGTCAGGTTCAAATAGATGTTGTACAACTAACTGTTGAAATTCAACATCCTACAGTTAACATAAATGACAATTAAAAAATTCCACAAGTTGTCGATAGTTTAGTAGATCTAATTATTCAGGAATTACCTGAAAGCATTCAGTAACCAATTGAACAACAAACTTTACGAAAGGATGTTGGTACAATATTAAGGAGATCCACTAGAACAAGAAAATCGATTATTACTACTAATGATGTTGTATATCTACAAGAATCTGACTATAATATATGAGCCAAAAATGATCCTGAAACCTTTTCACAAGCTATGAGCTGCAAAGAATTAAATTTATGGTGCAATGCTATGAAGGAAGAAATGAATTCCATGAAGAATAATCATGTTTAGGATCTTATTGAGTTGCATAAAGGAATAAAACCCATAGGCTGCAAATGGGTATTTAAAACAAAGAAAGACTCATTAGGCAACATTGAGAAATACAAGGCAAAACTCGTAACTAAAAGATTCAGTCACAATTACACCGATACATTTTCTCTTGTGTCTAGAAAAGTTTCACTTTGTATAATTTTGGCATTGGTTGCTCATTTTGACATAGAATTGTATCAAATGGATGTGAAAACAACTTTCTTAAATGGTGACCTAGAGGAAGAGGTTTACATGAAACAACCAAAAGGATTATCGTCTAGTAATGGTGATCATTTGGTTTGCAAGTTTAAAAGATCCACATATGGATTGTAATAAGAATCCCTCCAGTGGTATTTGAAATTTCACGATATTATCTCATTATTTGGTTTTGAAGAAAATATCATGGATCAATGTATATACCAAAAGGTGATATATTACTTGTAACCAATGATATGAGTTTGTTACATGGCATGAAAAACTTTATCTCTAATAATTTGAAATGAAAGATCTCTTTAATAATTTGAAACGAAAGATATAGATGATGCATCTTATTTCATTGGTATTAAGATCCATCGAGACAAATTTCTTGATATTTTGATTTACCTTAAGAAACCTATATGAATAAAGTTTTAAAGAGATTTTGGATGAAAGATTGTTCACTAAGTATAGCTCTCATTGTAAAAGGGTATAGGTTCAATTTGGACCAATGCCCAAAATATTTTTTTGAAAGGGAACAAAAGAAAAATATTTCATATGCTTCTGCAATCGGAAGCCTAACGTATGCTCAAGTGTGTACAAGACTTGACATTGCATTTGTTGTTGGAATGCTAGGCAGATATTAAAGTAACCCATGATTAGATCATTGAAGAGCTACAAAGAAAATATTAAGGTACCTTCAAGAGACCAAAAATTACGTGTTTATGTACAAATGGACCGACAACCTAGAGGTAATAGGGTACTCAGATTCAAATTTTGTTAGGTGTGTTGATTCACAGAAATCAACATCAGAGTATATCTTTATGTTTGCCCATAGAGCTATATCTTGGAGGAGTGCCAAGTAGTCTTTGATTGCTACTTCCACCATGATGGTTGAGTTTGTTTCTTGTTTTAATGCTACATCACATGGTGTATGGCTAAACAGTTTCATATACAGGCTTAGATTCGTGGATTCCATTTCTAGGCCATTGAGAATATATCGTGACAATTAAGTTGCTCTTTTTCTAGCAAGAAACAATAAGAGTAATAGTCAGAGTAAACACATTGATATTAAGCTTTTATTTATAAGGGAACATATTAAGGACAAGAAAGTGGTTATTGAATACATTTGCATTGAATTGATGATAGCTGATCTTTTAACAAAAGACATGCCACTAATGAAGTTCAAAGATCATGTTGTTAGAATGAGACTAGATTCCATTATATAGTTTTCATGATATGAACAATTTTGTTGTCGTGAAATTCTTATAATATTTTCCCATATTATGGTACACATTATTGAATTTTGAGAAAATTAATTATTTTGGACATGGAATAAACATAGGTTTTATTTATTATGTTATCACATTCAGTTGATTTTTGTAATATAGGGAAGATAATACTCAACTACTAGAGGACCTATCACCATGATTCATACATTATATTTAGATCGGATTAAGATTTGATACCAAATTAAATGTATGGATCAAGTAGGAGAATGCGAGAAACGTTCATATTCTGATTTAATACCTATAAATGGTGGTCTAACGTTATGAATATGGTGGATATTAACGTCCTATTTTTGTGATAACAATTAATGTATTTGATGAGAGCACATTGGTATAATTTTTTTAACAGATATTTAGAATCCTTATGTTTCTTTTCTCTTTTGAAAATACACGATCGAATTGGGAACTTAGTGCTCAGAAGAAATCCAAAAATATAGACACTTTAAGTGAAAAAACATCAATAGTTGGAAGTATTTCGTTTTCTTCCACATTTAGTTTATACGATATGGTAACGTATATTACTGTTTAATATATATGTTAAAATTGCTTATAGTGATTACTTATTCGAGTTTCAACCTAACGAAAATGTGATTCACATAAAACCTATCAAACCTAGTTATAGAAAACGAACATAACTATAATTACGTTGCGAATTAATATTTCATATTTTGCCATTATGATATTTTAATTTTTGGTACAACATATGAAATAAATGAATATTTCAAAAATTGAAGCCCCTAGTTCGTGTGGGTGAAATAAATTAATGATAAATTAAGGCATGAATCTTATTATAGAAAAGCATAAAAAGTTATTACCTTCTAATTTTTAAATCAGATTTTATGGTTGAAAGAAACTAAATTTGTAATAAAAATTTTGAAAGTTTATAATTAACTTTTAGTAACGGTATTGACAACGATCAATATATAATTAATTTACAGAGGAGAAAAATAAATTTAATAATATTAATTTTTAACTTCTATGTATATATTTTAATAATTACACAATTTATATAATTTTTTAAATTACCATAATGCAAAAAAGTGAGTGTCACACTGTCACATGCTTGAGGTTTAAAGAAACTGGCGCCTCGTTAAATGGCTAACTAGATGTACGTAAAGTGCAAACTACTGGAAATCATGTGAAGTGAAAATTTCCCAAACCCTAATTTTATTGGGGGTTGAACGTGCCGGGGCGGGCTTATATATTTAAATCATAGCAGAGCAAAACCTAAACCCTAATTATGGGGAGCGGAAAAGCTGAAAAGAAGAAGAAGACAATAAGAGCCACTCTCACAAACTCTAAACTCTCTTCCAATTCCAAACTTATTTCTAAGAAGAAAAAGAAGAGAAAAGACAACGACAAAAGTATAAGCGATATCAGTGAAAATCAAAACAACCCAGTAAAGAACGAGGTGGTGCCAGTAACATCAGCATCGCAGCAGCTCAGTTTCTTTCTTAATGCATTTGAATCAGCTAATGGGGTTTCCTTGTCCTCTCTTGAACGCGAATCTATTACTGGTGTGTAGTTGTACCTGTTTCCTGTTGCTTTTTTATTTTAGAATCTTTTGGGCCTTCAGAGAACCCAACTTCGAGTATAAAAGGCTGTGACTTTGTGTGGATTTTAGAGTTTCATGAGTAGAAAAAGATTGGTTTATTTTTCTTGAGCGAATAATGATGATTTTTCAGCCCATTATGGTTGGAAGAGGTGTTTACGGCTTTTACTCCTTTTCAAATGTTTATTGGTTGGGTGCTTTTTATTCTCAGCTTTTACTTTTCCTTAGCTGTGTGATTTATGAAATATGCAGACAAATGCTTTGTGGAATTATCTCAAAACTTTGATAAAGATGTCAAGTCCTTAGGGAAGCATATTAAAGCAGCTTATGGACCTTCTTGGAAAGAAGACCTTTATGAAGGGCGGATTGTAGAAGGAAAAATTGATCCTGGGAATCCTGCAGTTCTTGTACTTAGTTCTTCAGCGTTGAGAGCTATAGAATTGCTAAGGTCTGGTGGGTTTTCTTTTCTATCTTGTGCAGTGATCATGATCTCAGAAGTGAGATAAGATAGTTCCATTTTGGTTTACTAGTGTAACATAGAGGGTTATGTAAATCCATCTTTCCTATGGAATTCTAACAAATGAGAAAAAATTCTTCATAATTCTTCAGGGGGCTGCACTCTTTGACGAGAGAATGCAATGCTGTAAAACTATTCTCAAAGCATATGAAGGTTGAGGAACAGGTGTTTCCCTTGTCATTTTGCATGCTTTTCTCTTAACTTCTTTCCTTATTCCATAGCTTCTCTTTAATAAGTTTCATTCTGTTTGTGTTCATATTTGCTATAAGAGTTCATATAATCATATTTGATTAATGAAAGTGTAATCAATATGATGATTCGTGTCCATTAAGTTTAAACATTCAAGCTTTATGAAGATTTTATTCATCATCCCGAAATACTATTCTTCCTTACTAAGTGCACTGCCATCTTGAGATTGCTTATGCCTTTTCTTTTGAGTGACAACAATATCCATATGCCAGTATCAAGAAAAGTGGTTTTCTTTTTTGGTTAATATGTAGAGGTTTGGTTTAAAAAGTACTAAGATTTCTTGAACCTGCTTTGGTGTACTCTGGTATTATGCTTTCTGCTGTGAATTGGGAAGTGATGCAGTTTATCATAGATTACCAGAGGCATGACATGCTGAATGTAGTTATTTGCACGTCAGTCTGATCCCAAAACTTTGTTTTTAATTTTTAATGTTTTTTAAGGAGTTGCTACTTTGCAGAAACTTCTAATTTAGAAATTATACCTAAGACTATTTTTCAAGCACTGATCCTGCCATCTTGAGATTGCTTATGCCTTTTCTTTTGAGTGACAACAATATCTATATACCAGTATCAAGAAAAGTGGTTTTCTTTTTTGGTTAATATGTAGAGGTTTGGTTTAAAAAGTACTAAGAGTTCTTGAACCTGCTTTGGTGTACTCTGGTATTATGCTTTCTGCTGTGAATTGGGAAGTGATGCAGTTTTATCATAGATTACCTGAGGCTTGACATGCTGAATGTAGTTATTTGCACGTCAGTCTGATCCCAAAACCTTGTTTTTAATTTTTAATATTTTTAAGGAGTTGCTACTTTGCAGAAACTCCTAATTTAGAAATTATACCTAAGACTATTTTTCAAGCACTGATGCTGACATGCTCTAGTACTCCATATTAACCTGTATATGGTGCTTTTAGTTCTTGATTGGGAAATGATGCAAAATTGCTACAGATTGCCAAATATACTGGCATGCTGAATCACTTGATTTGCACGTCAGTCTGATCCCAAGATGATTATATCAGTTTCAATGATCACTCCTTAGTTCTGACTTTTTTTTTTACTTGTGAATCTTCAAATCCCACAGAACAAGAATTGTGTGAAGAACTCATTAATTTCTCTCATAGAAATATTTTTCCAGCAATCTATTGATTCACGCCAGATCTCTCGTATTTTGCTTTGATCTGTTAATTGGGAAATGATGCAAATGTCCAACAGATGACCAGGGGCACTGGCATGCTGAATATGTACATTTGCACGTCAGTCTGATCCCAAAATTGTTCTTACATATTTAATTTCAGTGTGCTCATGGCTGCAGAAAAAAAAAACTCATATAGGTGCATTTTTAGATGTACTTGATATGGCCTTACCTGACTACGTATCCATTTAACTCGACTTTTTCTGTTCTTCTTTGTTCATTTTCTGTCCTGTTTTGGTCGATGCAGATAGCATTATTGAAACAGCGAGTGAATTTTGGCAGTGGTACACCAAGCCGGTTAGTCCTCAATGCTGTTTTTAGCTTAAAAAATGTTCGGTACAAAGAAATATTAAAACATTTATGACTGGAAATGACATTGCAACATGTGAAATGGATGAACATTTATCTTATCCAACATTGTAATTCGTGTGGCCACCATTGTATGCTTCAGATAATCAAACTTTTGATTCACATTGACTAGGCTATTGCTCGACTTTTCTTTTTGATTTCTTTTAGGACTTGGATTGTCCTTTGATTACTGTGTGATTTCTATGTTTTATTTGCTATCGAATTGAGATGATTTTAAATGCCAACCATATCTAAGCCTCACTTAATAAGATTGCCAAATGGTCCAGTTGACAAGGATTTTGATGTAGGGTGAATGGAGGAAATTCTAACAATTTGGTGAAACATGGTAAACTGCTGTTATATCCTAAATTGAGATTTAAAAGTGTAACACATTCTATTTCCCAATACTGATTCTTAGATACTTAGGAGCTATTCCTATATTCTAAAAGTGATGTATAGAAACCTATTGGTGTGGTTCTAATAATTTTGTTTGTTACAAATCTTAGGTGTGATTCCTAGTTCTTGATACAAACACAAAGAGTGATTGTTAGACCATATCCTTTATTCTCATTATTTTTTCCTTAATTCTAGCCCTAAACACGAAAATCCCAGAAGCCCAATTTTCAATTTATACACCTGCCCTACATCAGGTTTAGTCTCTTCCAACTCTCCATTCAATGATGCTCAAATCTCGTTTCGTTCATATCTAGGTGGTTGGGTGGCAGGGCATGTGTGTTTTTTAACTATGCTATTTAGTTGATCTTTTCCACTCTCAAGTGATTGATTTGCCCGAGTTAATCGATGTCATTATAACTTTGCTATTGAGTTGAACTTTTTCCATTCTCAAGTAATTGATTTTCCTGAGTTCATCTTTCTCATTATGTTCTTCAGTTGATCTTTTTTAATCTCAAGCAATTGATTGATTTATCCGATTTCATCTTTCACAAGAAGGGTGAAGAAGTTGATTGATATTGAGGCACTGGGGCTTTCACGCTTAAGAATGATAGTGCTCGACATGCACCCAGATGTTAAAGGCTATACATTGATGACACTTCCTCAAGTCAGGTGTAATAATGCGTTTCATTTGCATTCATGTTTACCATCTTTCTAGCTGTATATATTTGTTCTTGCTTTGATTTTTGCACCTTAAATTTCATTGCTTTTGGCAGAGATGAATTCTGGGATTTGTATAAAAACTACTTCCATCAACGACTATTACAAGGTGATCTGCGTATCTGTCTCTTTGGTCCACTGCCAGATGGTAAGCAATTTAAGGGTAAAAAGAAGAGAAGTCCTGGCGAGTAAATGATACCATGTCCTGTTTCTCCGCAATGGAAAAAAAAAAAGGGAGAGAACATGGTCTTTACCTAGTGTGTTATTGCAGCATCTGAAATCATATCTGTTACCCAACAGTTGGTCTGTTTGTGTACTGTTCTACCGGGTGGCGTACTCAAAAGGTGTTTTTACTACATTAAGGGAAGAGAGTTACTACATGTGATCAAAATTTAATGATGTTTATATCGAGAATTAGAGGAACATGTCAAGATTTTGTTACTATTCTAAATTTGTTTAGGTCCTTAGTGTAAATGCAGTTACAAAATTGAATCTAAAACGGTGGACAAATCAAATCCGCGCACTGAAGATTATAATCAAAAGTTCAAATTTATTTATGTCTAGTGCTACAAATTTTATAAAGAAACCTAAGTCACAAAATATCGGGTTCGATGTGAAAATTTTGTCGCAAGATGAGGGCAAGTTTCGTTTCCTAATCTGGTGCGGTGGGAAATTCACAGATTGGTCAAATCATAGTTGGTGGGAGAAGAGAGATGTTCTCAACGTCATCTAATCTCTTAAATCTTAGCCTTAACATACGATCGTGAGGGCTACTCTTTTCATGTTAAATAAGAGGATACGTGAGAAGTAAAGTAGACTCGGTTCTTTTGGATGAGAAATCTAACTTTAAGCTGAGGAAACATTCTTGCCCAATTTGAATTCACGTAGAGGTGTTGGAAATTCGTAAGTAAATAATCTCACTCTGAAAAGAGACAAACATGATTGTGATATGATGTCTTGGTTGTATATGAACTAACTTAAATTCGATCCCCAAACCTTCTAAAAGTCTTTTATTGATATCAAAATTAGGGCGATAAAGTTCAAATGAACTCATATATAATTAGAACATCATATCTCGAACCAACCCTGTTTGGTCTAAGAGGCGCAAAAAATGCAAGATTCATCAACATATTTTCCAATCATTTTCTTTTCTTTTTTTTCCAACAACTTCTTAACATGAGTAGTTGATTTGGTTTTCGATTCAAGGGGAATAAACTCCATCTCCGTTGACACGTACTATTGTAACTTTTTTGTGTTCAAGTACTTATTTCAATTTTATGCAATTAATTTTTGAATTTGAGATTGTATTTATTTTTTTCTCAATCAATAATTGTTGTTAAAGACAAAATGAATTAATTTGATTGTCTCATCTTACACTTCAATTTATTAGGGTGGAATAAGATAAGTAAAATCATTTAAGCTTTTGTTGGGAATAAACTTTACATACTGCCTCCTATCTCCATTGTGATGAACTAAAATTGCATTTCATTTGTGAGTTTGCTTAATGGTAAGGAATTGAATAGAAAACCAAGTTTATTTATTTAAATTGAAAGGATAATTATGATCAACCCATTTAGAGATATGAACTGAGTTAACGAAAAATTGATTTACATTTTATAGTATTCAAAATCTTTTTTTTTGAGAAAAGTATTCAAAATCTTATTATTTGAATTTTTTAAATTCAAAACCCCCTATTCCTTTGATTTCGGTACCCTTTAGGAATATTTAGTCTTTTTTTTTTTTGGATTTGACCTGGTTATCAATGTCATGCTACAAAAGAAATTTCTTTTTGAAATTAGAATTAAAATTTGGCATCGTTACCAAAAGAAGTTTTCATTAATAGTTGTGGACTAGTTTTTGATATAGAGAATGAGAAGATTGTAAGATCAAATAAGAAGTCAAAAAGGTAAGAGGATAGTTTGCCAATTCCCATACCTTTGAGTTGTGATTTTCAAAGTGAAAGAGAAGACAGAATAAAAGACGTTTAGGGAGTTATTCGCAACTCATAATGTGAACCAGCAATTGTAGTTCATCGAATTTACCTAATTTTCATGTCCTTACGATTAATATGATAATTTGGCCTGGGTTCAGTTCAACTTTACCTAAACTCAACAAATTTAGTCTAAACTAACCAAACTTTATAATAGGCTTAAACTTTTTCTCAAAAAAAAATTTATACTTCAATCGGGCTTAGACTCGAGTATTTTGGGCTCGGCTTGACCAAAAGCCCGAATGACTTATATTAAAACACTTAATTTATTTGTTTAATAGTTTTTTTTGGACGAAAAAACAAAATCATCGAAGATAAAGAAAGGCTAAAAATCTAACCCAAGCTAACAGGCTTGGCCCATACACCCGGATCCTACGAGCCTTTCCCTATCGGCAACATTACAAAAAGATTGATCTAACGATAAAATAGAACATAAGGAAGAAGGACTAGTGTCCCAGCTGTGGTAGTTTGCATGGAATAAGGCTACCCTTGTTAATGAATGAGCCGCCTTATTAGCAATCCTACGCGTCCATTGAAAGGACAAGTGAAGGAATTATCGCTTAAGCATTTGACAATTAAACGCCAACATTCCGATCTCTGAAAAACATACCGAAGAAGTTTGAATAGCTTGAATCGCTAGCAAGCAATCCGATTCCAGAATGATATTGTCAATTTGTTTGTCCTTTAGCCACGATAGTGCTTCCCGTATCGACATTAATTTGGCTATGACTGGATCAAACAAAGATGGGTAATGCCCTGAAAGAGCAACTATAAACCTGCCTCTTGCATCCCGAAGTACAGCAGCGAAGCCCGTAGCATTCTGGTCCTAAAAAATAGACGCATCCACATTACATTTTATAAAATCTTCCGGTGGTGGACTCCAACCTGAAATGCTAGAGCAAGAGGCACTCTCTGGTTCTGTAATCCTCTCATAACACCTTCGAGCAGCCTGCCAGTCCTTCACAAAATTATCAGCAACAATCATGCTAGGAGGAACTATCTTACCTTTCCAAACTCGGAGGTTGCGGTGATACCAAATGCTCCATACTATTGATAATACACGTGTTAATAGAGTTTCAGGCATGTTGTCTAAAATGTGGCCAAACATAGCGTCGATCCCCATAGTCTGAATATTAACATTCGCTATAGACCAACATTCCTTTGCTGTAGGACACTCAAGAAGCACGTGGGTTATGTCTTCATCGTTTCCGCAGACGTCACACTCAGGGGGAAGCATGACGCCCTTCCTCCTTAACCAAACTTTACATGAAACAAACTCCCGACAACATTGCCATGTGAAGTCTTTTATTTTTGGAGGGATAGGCAAATTTCACAGCCGATTCCACGATTTTTCCACAGTGAAATTAGCATTGTCGTTGCATAATCTAAGAGCCAGATTATAGCCTAACTTAAACAGAATACAAACCATCCATATTATAATGCCAAACCAAATGATCAGGAGGTTTTGCAATCGCAATGGGGATTCTGGAAACCCGTCCGACATCATAAGGCGTAAGCAAACCTTCAAGCAGCTGGTCGTCCCACCCCGTACCTGACTCATTAAAAAGGGAAGAGATTAAAAAATTACCATCCTCATTTATCCATGGATCCTTGAAGACATTAATCAAAGCCCCGTCACCCACCCTCCACCGAACTCCATGACGCAGTATATCTTGTGCGGCAACAATGCTCCTCCAAATGAAACTCGCTTGGCCCTATCCTTCGCTTTCAGAAAACTACCGTTAGGAAAGTATCTCGCTTTAAAAACTCTACTCGGAAGTGAATCTGGATAGGCAATAAATCCCCAGGCCTGTTTTGTAACATCCCATCACCGATGGGAAGGGTAAAATAGTAATTTGGAACGAGTTATGAGTGTTTAAAATTATATTGGCATATTCATGCATATACTTACATGTGAATAGTGAATTTTGCACATGAAAATGACTGTACATGCATTCATGACATTTCCCGGTATATTTGATCATAAATGTGCTTTTTGTGAAAAATGTGATTTTTGTGTTTGAAAAATTAATTGGAGTGGGTCTTTGTGAGTTTTAAATTTTTGGAGAATTTTAGAAATTTTTCTGAAATTTTCGGGATACTTTTCCGGACTAGAAAAAATGTCAAGTGGTAGACTGATTGTTAATTGAGCCATTGGAAATTTAGGGATAATTAGACTAGAAATTGACTTTGTATGGAACTAGTTAAATGAAGGAACCAAGCTAAGGCTTTAAACTTGGACACATGT
>JANZLC010000001.1:18352300-18375119 GCA_026413385.1 Erythroxylum gracilipes
ACAGGTTAAATCGGATTATCGATCCTCATTTGATTTGGGTAGTCATAATGTCTTGCTAGAGGCCGCTTATGACTTATAGGCTTTGAAGTGTGATCAAGCCCATTGCCAACATCAAATGAGCCTACAGGGTCGCACACAAAGAGTGATGCGATCTGGACTTATTCTCTTGGGCCTAATCTATTAGGCATTGAATAAATATATGTGGATATATTTATTGGGTTAGATTGAATTAAGTTGTCGGGCTTTAATTATATGAGATATAATATGAGCCGAGACTTATTGGGCTTTAATAATTCTTAATAAGAATAGGGATTAGGTTTTCTCTATAAATAGAGAAGCTTATGTCTCATTAGGTGTGAGACGAAAACCCTAGCCACCTCTGAAAGAAAGATTGTGTGGCGTTTGAAAAAGTTTTTGGACGTGCTAGCACACACTAGCCGCTGCGAGGATCGTTCATCCTCGTGTGGATACCGGTAGAGGACATTCACACATTGCAGTGTCTACAAATCTGAAAAGAAACAAATAACAATCTGCATCAAGAGGTAATTTCGTACATATTATAGTTTTTGGTTATACTTCTTATTGTATAATATGGTCCATTCTGCTGCGTATTGTGAATACCCGGGCCATAGGCGATCCAACACCTAACCCATATACAACGGGAGAAGATTAAGGAGTTGCTATGCAAAGGACATATCAAGGAGAGCATGAGTGCATGTGCAGTTCCAACCTTACTAACTCCAAAGTCAAGTTGTTAATAAAATTACTATTGATTATCAGTTGCCTATTTCGTGGCTGGATGACATGCTAGATATGTTATAATAGCCAGTTTTTCAAATTGAGGGATTAGACCCTAGACTATTGCATAGAAGCTATATCATTGAAAATTCATGAATCGCATTTCATTCGCATGCATATCAATAGCATACACAATTATGATTTAGTATACATTGCAAAGAATGTATGTGTACTCAATTGACTTATTCCGGAATATGAAAAGGTTAAAATGATCATGATGTGAAATGTGTATTGTTTATGCTTTGCATTTTGGTGTGATTGATTACAAGTAGTAAATTTGGAATTAATTTGGTACAATTGAAAAATTGATAAATTAAAATGTACATTTGGTTTAGGAAAAATTCCAAGTGGTAAAACAAATAGATACATGAAAAATTAGGACAATTAAGCTTATGAATAAGTGACATTTGGCATAGATGAATGAGTGACATTTGGCATAACTAATTAATTGACACATGACATTGATCATCGAGTGACAAATGGACTAATAATTAGGTGACATTTGGTGGCTTAGGAAGATGATAAGTGGCTAGCATGCTTAAGGACACATGTTAATCCAAATTAATGACACCTTACACCTAGTTAAATTAAGTAAGTGCTAGAGAGTTTCTGTTGTGTCCCTCTTCTTTCTTGCTTCACTCCACCGAAACCTACATCCATCTCCTAGCTCTATATTTTTGGTTTAAGTCTTCTAAATTACTACACCAAAATCCATGCTTTTACCCTCACAAAGTTAGGTAAAGAGTTATAACATAGTTGTTCTTGTTATAGCCTTTGATCCTAGCTAAAATCCAATCAATTCTCACCTTGAATTTGTGATGATTTTTGCATGCATGGAGAGTTGAATTAGCTTGATCTTTGAGTTAGACAAGTAAGTAAAAGATTGATATTTTTGGCATGTTATAATAGAGAATTTATGATGATGAAATTGAGATGAATTGCATATGATATTGATGATGAATTGTGCTGAAAATTTCTGCACGAACTTGGATACTTTTCTGTTGTGTTCTTGATTTATGAACAATAGGTTATGAATTGCTTTATGAATGAATTAGATTAGGATTTGAGGTATAATGAAGGCGAATTTATGTTAAAGATAAGTGCTAATATAGTGATCTTGAAATGGTAACATAACTAGGATACATGATTAATGGTGAATGATAGTTTCTGTTTTAATTTTGATGTGTAAAAGATAATGATTTTTGAGTTGTCTAATGAATGATTTTTGAATTGGGCTTGGAGATGATTTTGATAAGGGATTGAAGCTGATGTTATCCACTAATGAATTTGATAAATAACTAATTTTATCAAACATTTTTCTTAAACAACTGATGTTATTCATTGGTCAAATCAGTTGATAACATTAGCTACGAGCTAACCGCTGATAGAATCAACTAATATCTAATGTAATCTACTGTTTGTTGAGCATGACCATTATATAAAAAAAATTTATTAAAATTTTATTTTTGTAAGAATTATTCATATCCTTGTCTTTTTCTTGACATTTAAGACCTACGATGATCTATTCCAATCACGTACAAGCGAATCCTAATTGAGGAAAAAGACATGAGCACTGTGGCTTTTGTACTGCTTCTTAGCAATGCATTATTGGAACACCTTCGTGTTACAAGGATGCCCATGCATGGGTCACATGAAAAAGGTAGTGTTGACGGTATAAAAATTTTCATAATTTTATTTATTTTAAAAATATTTTTCTTTAAAAAATATTTTATGATATTAAAAATTTTAAAGAAATATTTTATTGATTATCTGTCAAGTTATTTTAAATATTTTAATTTAATGGGTTTACAAACTTCATTACATACACAATAATCAATTCTACCATAACATCTAATTTGATACATTCTTGACAATATATCTTATCTAAATTCAATTAATATTATAATACTTTTAAATAACAATTATTTTTAAAAATAAAAATTATAATAAAAATAATCATTTTTTACTATATTAGAAGAGATAACGCTTTAAAAAAAAGTTATAAAAATATTAGTCTATTAATTATAATATATAACCAATCTTTTTTTTTACTAACTAACTACACATCTTTTAGTTTATTAAGGCCTAATTTTAAAAAGATCAAATCTTTTTTTTCAATTATGATATTTTTGTCATGTTTCATTAAATCTCTTCCACATATTTATATAAACCTCACATTAATATATACAAAAAATTTAATAAAATACAGTTAAAACAGAATAACTAAAATAGAAAATTTGAGGTTAACTTATGGACTGGATATCAATAACTTTGAAATTGCAAAAAGAAAAATTAATTTTATTGACGAGTTCATGTCCTTTAAATCTTCTGAGTAACCTAACTATCCATTTACTATTATTTATGTAGGGGTAATCTTCTGTCCCAGCAATCCTGGCTTTACTCTGTGCCATGAACTCGGGATGTGATCTTTTGTGTCAGTAATATTGGACTTATTCTATATCATTTAGTCCTAACTATTTATTTATGTAGGGGCAATCTTATAAATGGATAAGTCCTGATAAATCCCAAGCTCACGACACCATATAATATCATGGAAAATGAATATACAGAATCAGGACTCAGGACATTAATTGTGTCAGTGACCCTTCAAGTTTGTAACTATCATAACGTAATAATACTGGCAGACACTCAAGTGCCAGTTTTAAGCTGCCAGCCTTCACAATTATTATTTTCTAGATATATGTATGTCATTGCCTCACTGGGTAGGACAGGCGGTTGATCTCTCGCCGGTTCATTTGCTTTGCTATTTGTTAAATAATGTTTTAAAAATTGGAACCAACCTTAACTGAAAAAATTTAAAATTTAAAATTTAAAAGTTTTAATTAATATTAAATTATTATAACATTTATTAAATATTAAATAAAATTTAAAATGTTAAAATATGATGACAAGAGATTGTTCTTACTTATAAAAAATTTAAAGTTTAATTAAAAAAGAGATTGTTAAATGAAAATTAATTTATTAATTTTAATTTATAAGAACATATTAATTTACTAAAATTAATAAATTAATCAATTTTTAACAACAAAAGTTATTAAAATAAATCGAACGAAAAAATTAAACGATTCAAAATTTTTATGATTGAACGGATTAAGTTTTTTTAATCATTAGTGATATATATTAAGTGAAAAAAATCATTAATTTTGAATTAATTTGATACAATTTTCATAATTTGTTATACTTAAAAAATTTGTTTTTCTTAATCGAATTTAATTATTTTAATTTAATTTAATTAAACTTAAATTTCAAATTCTACATTTCAAAGTTTTCTAATGAACGGACAAGATGATGTTGAAGTTTGGATTCATTTACGAATTTTAAATTTTTGTAATTTATATGTGCAAATGAGTTTAGTGTGATGAGATTAGTGGTAGATGCGTCTAATCTTAACCTAACCAATGCATTTGTTTTTAGTGGTTTGTTATTAATTAGTGGTGGATCATACAATCTTTGCCTTCTTTTCATAAGGGATTAATTAATGGTAATTGCTAATAATGAGTTAGGATTGAGTTCACCTATGTTTAAGATGATTTGAATTAAATTAATATTATTTTAAAATAAATAATTAAAATGATATCATTTTAATGTAATTAACTAAAATAATATAATATAGTTTCGATTTGATTGAATTTTTTACTGCTTCAATTTGATCCAAGTATATTCCAATTTTCAACTTATTGGCATGTTTAAATATATGAAAAATAACTTAAACTAAATAAAAATTAATAAAATATTATTTATATTCCAAGTTCTAGTAAATTTCTTTTCCTTTTTTATCAATAATTCTTCTTCCATTTATCAACGATTAGTGGCAATTTCGTATATGTCTTAAATAAGATTAGATTATCTATTTTGATTAACTAGTTTTTACTATTTTTTATTAAATTTTATTCATATATGTGAACAAAATTAAGTAACACAGTATTGGAATACCCTAATAGAACAAGGTGCTCCAACCCGTCTTAAATACCCTTTCTAAATCAATCACTTGGACTATGATGTTAATTTTATGCCTTTTTATGTGTATATATATGCAACCAAATCATGTAATATTCTCATATCCTTGTATTAGTAAGAGTACTATCCTAAGAGTAGAAAATTATTTCTAGTTCTTCTAATTTCCTCCATAACCATGGCTTCAAAGCTCATCTTCACCCTTATTTTACCTGTTCTCCTCTCAACTTTAGTGATAGTTAACTTCTTCTCTCAAGCGTCCCATGTGTTGGAAAGCTATTCCGGTAACCAAATTGGTCTACTCGAGACTGTTCCTCTTGTGGGTAGTGCCATAGGACCTGAAAGTTTCGCCTTCGATCCACTTGGTGGAGGGCCGTACACTGGAGTCTCCGATGGAAGGGTTGTGAAATGGCTAGAACATGAACGACGGTGGACGGATTTCGCCACAACTTCGCCTACCAGGTACATGCATGCATACACCGAACTTATCATCAACTTCAAACAGTTTTCACTAAGAACACATGCATATATATGTTTAAGATATTAACTTGGTCATTTTTGTTTGATCAAAATGGTTTCAAATTCTGATGAAATTCTTGAATTTTTCATTAAGTCACAGACGTATTTGTTTAGGATTGATTGATATTAGAAGAGGAAGAAGAAGTTAAGGTGGTGCATTGGGAATGAAGGGCATTTACTAGTTTCTGTTGTTACTTAGCTTCCTAAGAAGAAAAGGACCCATGTTTGTCTTCTTTGAACCTCTTTCAGGATGGTTGTCTTCTTTGAACGTCTTGCAAGACCATCCTGAAATAGGAAAAAAACAGAGTCCTTGTCAACTATTCATTATGTGGACCCTTCCTCTCCATGTGTCCAGCCTCTTAAGCACTATTAGCCAAGTGTCGATTTCCGGGGGATTGTTATCACAATTTGTTTAAATTAGGATATGTTGTAATTGTCCACAAATTATAGTATACTTTGTAATTTTCATTTTAAAAGTTTGATTGGTGCCTTTAATTTTCTTATTTTCTTTTTTAAAGTGGGCAAGAGACAAAATTGAAATGAATTGAATTGAAATTTAGCTACTAATATTATTTTTATGAGTGACAATAGATCGAGCTACGCTTTGTCCTAGTCACTACTGTTAGGGCTTAGGTCTAAAGCAGTAGGCTTCAGTCTTACCAAACCTTAAGTAATCTAGTCGGACTAAAACTATTTTTTTTAATTTAACATATAAAAATAATGTCATCATTTTAATTATATGTATAAGTCGAGTCAGTCAACTCAATTTTTTTGCAAAAATTGAGTTTAAAATAGACTCAGAGGCTTGGTCAATCCAATTTTGATTCGTTGATTTCGGGATAAGTTAAGGTTGGAGGTCAGGATTGGACCAATTATCATCTCTAATTGCTTTGAACAAGAAAGAAAGATTGCCAAGTAGCTAAGAAATTATTCTAACATTTTCGATGTTTATATTATATCTCTAAGTTTAGGGAATCAAAATTATAGATTTTTCCATTTAAAAATTTTAGAAAAAGTTTTATAATCTTTAAAATTTTTGAATTTTTTATAGTTTTAAATTAAAAATTCTTATTACTCGATTATAGGTTAAAAATAAGGACTAAACAAATGATAAATAAATATCATAAAGAGACTAATCAAATATTACTTATATGTATCTTAATTAAATTTTTAAACTCGACCTAAATAAATTAACCTTGAATTAAACTAATAATTTAAAATAATTATAATTAAATTATTAATTTAATTCGAATAAAATTTTAGAATTGGACTAATTCACATATAAGAAACATCAAATTGGTTGATATGTCATATGTACATCGCGTACGTTTCGTCATATTTTAACTAAAGTTTATAAAGAAAATTTTATGGAAAATTATAAATTACAAATATTTAAAATTAAATTTAGAAAATTTAAATTAAAGATAAGTTTCATGTCATGATAAACTACTTGTTTGTTTATTTAGTACGTATCAAAACATCTTTTACGCTCTTTTGATTGAGTCTGTCATACAAGACATATTTAGTGTAAAATATCTAGTTAACGTGATTTGCAAACTATTGCGTTAATCCAGAGATTTACCCGATACACATATAAAAGGTAGCGATTATGAGTTTCTTCGTTAAAAAAAAAGTAATCAGACATCTTGAGGGTTGATCATTATTATAAGAAGTTGATTGGTGAGAAAATTGTTAATGTTGTTTCAAGGTTAGAACTTGGTCCACAATTCAAATACCAGAAAATGAGACATCATATAGCCCTCTACTTTGAATTGGTCGGTTAATTTACAACCGTTGATTTGTTCTGTCGACTTCACTAATCGTACCGCATGCAAAGATTGTCCATGTCTCTATTAATTATTTGATATTACATTGCTTAGAATTGCTCTTATCATTCAACCACAAATTGCGTCCACTTTATCATATCCTCTTTGAATCAAAGACCCTTTTTCTTCTTTAGTATAGACATTGCAAATTAATCAAAATTTTAAAATAATAATTATAATGTAAATGAGTTTATTGTTAGAAAAAATAAAAGATAATCAATTTAGTGATTTTTATAATCATCATGTTTATTATAGATTAAAATATCTTTACATATCATAATTTTTTTTATTGATGTGTAATGATAATTTAAATTATGTTAATTATAATAATTGCAAGATATGTCCGGTTCACATTTTTTATAGTTTGTTTAAGTAATTTTATTTGGAATATTTTTCAATTTCCATAAAGTTATATTCTTGTATATAAAGGTTGGGCCTGAGGCTAGGTTGGGTCTGGGCAGCCTGAACCTTATCCCAGCCTGATACCTATTTTTAGAAAAACTGAGCCAGAGACTTGGCTCAAGATCCAGTCAAATCGGATTGAGTCTGAGCAGCCTGAGCTTTATCTCGACATGATACCCATTTTTTTGAAAATTGGGCCCAATAATTAGCTCAAGATCTAGTTAACCCGAGCTTGGCCCACTAATTTTTGGGCGGGCTAAAATTGCCATCTATAGATATATAAACTCCCTAATATTCTACGCCTAATGAGAGATATGCTTTATTTTAACAAGGATATAAAAAATAAAATCACATAAAATACAAGATTAAAAAAGATGTGATTTTTTAGGGAAAATAAATGCTTACAAATATGTGGCTATTGTAAAATAGGGATGGCTGCGGAGGACCAAATGATCATCAACCAAAGGAGCACATATGTGGCCGTCCACTTGGTTTGAAATTCAACGTAAGTAACGGTGATCTTTACATCACGGATGCTTACATGGGACTGCTGAAGGTGGGGTCTCAAGGGGGCTTGGCCACTAGGATTGCGACACATGAACAAGGCCTTCCTTTGGCATTCACCAATAGTTTGGACATTGATCAATCAAGCGGTGCTGTTTATTTTACAGATAGCAGTTCACGATACCATAGACGGTATGTCAGACACTCTATCCCTACCCTTTATTCTATTTACCATTGAATTTGCATCACTAGTATGATTAGTGATTAAAATCATGATAAAGAACATTATTTGTAATTATATATACATTATTTTTAATTATAGTAATAAGATAATCAATAGGGTGACAATTTAGTTAGGCCATCAATTTAAAATTAATAGATCAAATTCGATTTCTGATTAGATTTAAGCTTTGATTCAAATTTGACAATATTTTTAAACTAAAAAATTGTAGAAAATAATTAAAATCGGGTGGAACAATTTGAAATTAACGGATTAAACTAAATTTAATTAGACTAAGGTATTAGAGCTAATTTGATTGCAACTTAAAACTTGGATTGCAACAATATTTCAGGAACTATATCTCAGTCATACTAAGTGGTGACAAGTCAGGAAGGTTAATGAGATATGACCCAGAAAGCCAAGAAGTGAATCTACTTGTAGGCAACCTCTCATTCCCAAATGGAGTAGCTCTAAGCAAAGATCGAGACTTCATTTTGTTGGTGGAAACCACAAACTGTAGAGTTATGAGATACTGGCTAAAAGAACCAAAAGCTGGAACTCTTGAAGTCTTTGCTCAATTACCAGGTTTCCCAGATAACATAAAGAGGAGTCCAAGAGGAGGGTATTGGGTTGGGATACATTCAAGAAAAGAGAAGGTTTTGGACTTGGTCCTCTCACATCCATGGATTGGAAATGCCTTGCTCAAACTTCCTATTGATGTAATGAAAGCTCATGCAGCTTTGGCCAAGTTCAGAGGGAGTGGTTTGGCAGTGAGGTTGAGTGAGGAAGGTGAGGTTTTGGAAACTTTTGAAGACAGACATGGGAAGGGATTGATGTCTATAAGTGAAGTTATGGAGAAAGATGGCAATTTGTGGATTGGTTCAGTGACTTCACCATTTGCAGCTAGGTATTACATATGAGATAAATAAGAAGTGGCATCAGGATTTGCAGAAAAAATGGATTATTGAATATATGCAATGTGTGTGTATATATATATATATATATATATATGACGTAATGGTTTAATATGTTTATTAATCAAAAATTGCATTGCGTTGCATATATTTTTAATATTTGGTTTTCCTTAATTATGCAAGTATAAGATGAAATGCTAAATGTTAATTAATCTTGAAATTAATTAAGGTCCAGAACGTCTAATCTTACTTTAAACATGGGCCTGAAGTAGCAACAACCACATTATTTTTCCTTAATCTTTACTCTTGATCTGATTTATAGGCTGTAACTTAAGCAACCGAGATAAACATGGCAGAACTTATCTCCGGATCATTCTTAAACATTAACAGTTGACTTTGACCTTTTAAGGTTGTACCAATTGGTGTCATATGTTTTAAAAATTATACTAAAAGTTAAACTGTCGAGACAAGAGATTTAAAATTTAAAAAGTTCAACTATTAAAATTAAAAAAAACCATTAAATAAAAATTAATTAGTTTATTTTGGTTAAAAAATCAATTAATTTATAAAAATTGATTGATTAATTTTTTATAACATGAGTTATTAAAATAAATCGAACTGAAAAGTTAAAAACTAAACAAAAAAATTAATTAGTTCAAAGTTTTTACAATTGAGTCGGCAAACCAGTTTGATTTTTCAATCATAACCTTAGAACTTGTTAATATTGATTGGTTTTAATTAATTGGTTAATTTATAATTATTTGTCTGTCAATACTTATGTAAAGGACATAATTTATGATTATTATACACATTCCATCATTTAATTAGTGCACTTTGTAACGTAACCAAGTGACTCCACAATCATTAAAAAGGAGAACAGTTGACCCTAATGTAAAAGTCTAATAGTTTTATATATGATATTCATGTGCTTACTTATCCAATTATGCATCACAATAGGCTTAGATTTAGATCCTATCTGATTTTTTAAAAATTTGAATTTATATTAAAAATGGAAAATATTATAAAGAAATTGAAAATATTATAATTATAATTTTAAATTTAATTTAATTTAATAATTAAACTATATTTAAATAAATATTAATTGGTAAATAAAAATTATAATTTATTTTAATAAAATAAAATAATTTAAAAACCAAACCACCCTAACCCCCCGTTTGGTTGCTGTCCCCGTCACCGGGGACAGAGCACAAAACATAAAAATCCTGTCATCATCGCTGTTTGCTTCCTGTCTCCATATTTTTGTCATCTGTCTCCGGATAACAGAGTCAGCAAATTACTGTCGGTCGCAAAACTGGAGGACAAGAGACATTCAAGTCTCTGTCTCTGAAATAACAGGTTGCGTTGTCCAAATTTACCCCCCATCCTTTGTCTCGGATCTGGTCTGTTCGCCGGCGTACCTCCATCTCCCTCAATCGTCGAAGCAGTCGTCGTCCGTTGTCCATCCACAAGCGAGATCCGTCGTCTTTCCAGTCGACCCATTAATCGTCGAACCACCTTCGTCTCGAGGTTTGTCTGACTGCATTATCCAAATGCTCGTAATCTTCTTCTTCTCGGTTTCTTGGTTTGGGTCGGAAAAATAGATGCAGTTGGTGAGGACCTTGGGTTTCAGACTGGAGGCTTTGTTGAAACGTGAAATTGGAATTTTTTGTGGGGTTTTTGTTCGTTGTATCATCGAATAGTTTCCGATTCTTGCAGATAAATGGGATTCGACAGTATCAAGAAATGGGGAAAAAATATAAGTTGTTCTTACATTCATCCGGTGAAGCTTTTAACCTTTGTCATTGTTGGTGTTTAGGTTAGCTGGGTTGTTGTTGCTGGATGAGAGGTTGATGAAGGTCGACAAATCATCTTCTGCGTCTGTGGACAGGTAATTGAGCAATTGAAACTTTGAACATTACATTTACATCTAGAATGCAATGATAATTGGCCTTCAGATGTTTGAGTACCTCAGCTGTTTCAACTACCGCATGTATACGAAGAACCTACGCCACCATATCATCATTGTTGAGCAAAGCTATTGCTCGTGGGGATGGAAGGCCTACAATCATTTTTTTAATAACTTTTTCCTTATTAATTCAAATCTTATTTGGTTTTTTCCGAATTTAAATGGTTAATTTACACTATCTAGGGCTGTATAAAGTGTTTTGTTTCTTATTTTGTTGAAACACTTCTAAAGTGAAAATATGGAAGCTTGGCAAGCCTAAGATGGTGTTCATGGAATTTGGTAGCTAAAAAACCATTAGGATAAATCAAACAACATGCTTATGAAGTGTTTACGTAAGGCTTATGTAATATGTCTAACAATTAGGATAATCACACAAACTTTTCTATGTAGTATGAACAAGAACAATCTCATGACACCCTAGTTCTACTTGATTGAAAATATAGTATTTTCTTGTTTTCACTTTCCTTTTATTTGATGGTTGCAAATCCCGAAGGAAAAATAATGATTAGAATCCAAATTCATACTCCCTCTGATTTATAATAAGTGTCGTTTTAGAGGAATGCACACTTATTAAGAAAGTTGATGAAATGTCTTATATGTCCTTATTAATTACATGTTAAAGTGTCTTGAAAATATAATTTGTGTAATTTATGTAATTAAGATGTGAGAGAAATTAAAGGTTAATTTTAGAAGTAAAATTATAAACATACATACAAAGTCAAAAATGACACTTATTTTGAATAATTAAAATGTATCTAAAACGACACTTCTTAGGAATAAGAGGGAGTATCCGTTAATACTAACTCCAATTCTTCTTTGTGGGTTTGACTCAGATTTCGACAAAAGTTTTCGACCTTTCCAAATTTGTAATTCCAAGTTCTAAACCAATAGAAACGTCAAATTCCCCTCATTCGACCAGCTTAATGTGAAAGATGGAAAGTCGCCGCTTACGGTGGCAGCAGCCAAAAGTTAGGTGGCGCGTGGAGAAGAGACATCAGCGAAGGCCTACGTCAGGATGAGAAGAGCATGACATCATCGATGATTGGTCAAAGGATCCCAAGTTTCCATACGTATCTTCTCTCCAATTCTAGTGTTGTGCTCTATGACCCCAATTACCTACCGCCAAATAAAAAGGACATTCATTTTTGCTTTTCTTCTCGTATTCATCCAAAAGATCGCACCTTTACTTCGTTTTCTATATATAGGGGACTTGGTTCTATTTTCCAAATGCATAAACATCTAAGCTTATATCCAAAATAGTTGCTTGCTTTGTACATGAGAGCTATCTGTCATAAGTTCTTGTTCAAGTTGTATCCAATATCTACTGGGGTCAAGATCAATAGGAATTGCTTTATCAGAAATATCATGTCTGAATCAAATCCGTCTCGGGGGTTTGACAATCCAAGACAGGCGACTAAGAAGGTCCTCGCTAAGCTTCAACATGAGGGTGATGGTGCTCTTGTCAGGAGAGGCATTGGAAGGTAATTACTCTTTTTGATTATTGAATTTTTTTAATCTATACGAGAATGCCTTTCATGTTCTGTTTCTTGCGCTTTCCCTTCAATGCTGTCATGGGTATTGATCCGTTACTGAGTTTCTTTTCTTTTTTTTGCCAATTGACTTTCAGGACTGAACTTAAGTCCTTGGATCCTTTCCTCATGTTAGATGATTTTTCAGGTATAACGTCCTGTAACTTTACTTATAACCATATCCACTCTGGTTTTAGAATGATTGTTATTGAAAATTTTTGGTTATCTGGTGTTTCAGTTACTCCTCCAGCTGGATTTCCTGATCATCCGCATAGAGGTTTTTGAGTCATATTCGTCATCTGTCAATGCTAACTTACAGTATACACTTGTATGGCCATGTATATGTCTTCAGGACGTAGTCCAATGATGATTTTGTTTGTTGTTGCTTTGCAGGATTTGAGACTGTTACATACATGCTACAGGTAGCTTACCTTTGATCCAAATTCCAATTCCAATCGAATTGAATTGCAAAGAAACTAATTAGCATTACATCATCGTCGATCTCAGGGGGGCATTACTCACCAAGATTTTGCAGGGCATAAGGGTACTATACATGCCGGAGATGTGCAGGTAAATGGTTTGAAATGTCAATAGTCTTCTTTAGGCCAGTACAAGATGACGTTTCTTGTTATGTTAGTTTTTTCTTCTTTGCTTCATTAGTTTGTGCTGCATTTCAATCCATTTTTATGTTTTATGTAGTGGATGACAGCAGGAAGAGGGATTGTCCACTCTGAAATGCCCGCAGGAGAAGGGATCCAAAAGGGCTTGCAGCTTTGGATAAATCTGTCCTCCATAGATAAAATGTAACGTTTTGTCTGCTTAAGTTTCGATTGACAAAATGCAAGAGATGTCAAAAAATCTTCTCTTTGTATTTGTGATGTATACGATTTGTTTCCTATTTTGGAGACAATTGCAGCCTGGCTTCAAGGTAATAGTGTTCACTTGACAGGATTGAACCGAGGTATCAAGAACTTTTAAGTGAGGACATAAAATATGCAGAGAAAGATGGAGCTGAAGTGCGAATTATAGCCGGAGAATCAATGGGAGTCAAGTCTCCAGTTTATACCAGAACACCAACAATGTACCTGGATTTCACACTAATACCCGGAGCTCAAGTGCATCAAGAAATTCCAGACTCTTGGAATGCATTTGTGTATATAATTGAAGGAGCAGGGATCTTTGGTTCATCAGACTCTGCACCTGTTAGTGCTCACCATGTCCTAGTTTTGGGTTCTGGAAACGGTTTAAGCGTATGGAATACCACAGCAGAGGCACTTAGATTTGTACTGATTGCGGGGCAGCCGCTGAATGAACCCGTGGTTCAATATGGACCATTTGTGATGAACACACAAGTTGAAATCAGTCAAACCATTGAGGACTACCAGCACTGCAAAAATGGGTTTGAAATGGCCAAGTATTGGAGATCACGTTGAGTGGTCCGAACTTTTCAATCAATGAAGCAAGTTATGGTGTTTTTATAGAAAAGAAAGTTTGGAAGAAATAAAAGGAACCATCTTCATCTCTTATCTGTCAACATCTCCATCTAATACAGAAGCGGAAAAAGAAGTCCTTTATTTACTGATTGAAGCTCAAAAGCTTCTAGAAGAAAGGTGTAGTAGGAGGCCATCACTAAAGTCATGTAATGGGTCAGCTTAGCTTCTAGAAGAAAGGTCTAGTAGGAGGCCATCACTAAAGTCATGTAATGGGTCAGCTTATCTTAGTTGCTTAGTTGATTTCTGCATCCACAACAAATTGACCATCACTCAAGTGATGATGGGTTACCTTAGTTGATCACTTACTTTCAAACAGATATTGTTCCTTATAAAACAAAATTTTCTGGTTGTTGATCATGACATTTATAGATTTCTTGTTGCTTTAATCATTTCACTTATCTCTCGGGTGTTTTTGATGGCTGTGGTGGAAACAATTGGTTGAGTTGAGCATTTCTGTGAGTTGGTTTCCCAATAGTATCTCATTTCAACAGCTGGTGGCCCTTCCACTTGCAATGCACTTAATAGAAAGGCTTAAAAGAACAACTTGAAAGCTCCCTCGCATACGTACACATTCACATACAGGTGCAGTGCAGACTATTTTCCATTATACGCAAGCAGGAGTGTAGTTTCACTTCTTACTGCGGGGTTCTTTCATGTCAAGAAAGCGTGTAACATTACTGTATTTGTTCTGTGCTCTTGAATGTTGTGAAATCGTATTGGCTGCTCAAAAGCAGATCAGCTAAGGTTAAATAGTGTAAACCATTTAAGACCCGAGTGGCCACAGCTGTACGCAAGGAACGAGTGCATAAGACAGCAAATGGTAGGAATTCTATATTCTCCAACTAATGCCTCAATTTTGAACCCTAGTGAGTTCAAAAAGGAAAAGCACCAAGATTTCATCTTTAACATGACAAAGCTCTTTATGTATGGCTTGTAACTCCAAGATTAACTGCAATTCAATGAACAAGAACCCTAAGATAAAATTTTTCAACGATATGAACTTACTCTTATTCTCCCATCTTTAGAAACTATCATGGAATTGGTGATGAATCTTATAACCAATAAATTTAATTGTAGTACTGAAAACTGTTATCAACTTTGTGTAAAAATATATCTTGCAATTACATAGTTCTTGTAACTAGAGCATATGCTGAACCCCTTTTGAAACAAACAATTTAATTTCAAGGTATTAACTTATTTTGCAATTAAAAAAAAAATCCCAAAACGAATAAATAAACAATTAATTTGAATCAAAACATCATGAAACGGCCCTCAACTTGTACACCCTTTGGATTCACCTAGAGCAACAGGAAAAATAGCTTTCAGATTGTTTCGATCCAGCATTCCCATTATTCACAAGGGTGACCCTGTTCAGAGATAATTCAGCTTTGGGAGTATCCGAGTTAAGGACCTTCCTGCTCACGTTGTTATAAATATCTCCAATAACAATCTCAAAAGCCTTTCTAACATTTGTTGAATCAAGAGCAGATGTCTCCATGAAAAACAACCCTTCTGCTTCTGCAAGGCTTTTTCCTTCCTCAACACTTACATCCCTGATGTTCTCCAAATCACATTTGTTCCCGACCAGCATCCTTGCCACAGTTGTATCAGAATGAGCTGCACAATTGTTCCTTTTAAGCTTAAACAAGTGATTTCAGAACTAAAAACAACTACGAAATTCAAAACTTCAAAGTGAACTGGAACAAAATTAACTAAATAGTTAATCCTTGGAGAACCATGGTGAAAACTGCAAAGTAATCACATTAATCTTCACGTGTATAAGAAAAGGTTGATCATTGATGTGCTATCTCATGCTTTAATTTTGATGTTTCCTACAATAAAAGATGATCTTAAGGCAGTCACTTGCAATAAGCAGACAATGGCATGCTAAGAGATGGACCTCAGTTTTAATGGAATGCACATTTATGTTCCTCAATTGGGAAAAGTGCTGGAGTTTAACCCCTTACCAACCAGATCCTCTGGTAAAACAGAAGACTCAAAATTAAGCTCAGATGAGCAAAGTAAATACATTATCCAACACATTCACAAGTGCACAAACAAGAAATAAGATTAAGTTGATCACTGGAATTGCAGGAATCTGTCAGAGGTGGGCAAGGTGATTTCATGCTGCTTTCATGTGGGAAATGGTGCTTCTACTCGTCTTTGCCAAATTCCATGATGTCTTGCCTAACTTTACAAGATATTTATATTTCATAAGTAAGTTAAAATACATGCATCTCTGGATCAGAATGTTCAAATACTAGGAGCTAAAAATGTTCAAATACTTGGAGCCAGAATCTTCCTCCATCCTTTCTACTTTATCATAAAATAAAATATGGCTAGACATAGCTAGAATCATAGTAATAAAGTGCACTGAAAAGTTGGCTTGAGGTGATTTACTACCAGTGATATGCTATGGGGCGAAATACTGAGAAGTATCAACTCTGCTTAGATTGAAGATCATATGTAAAGGTTCCTAAAAACTTGCGACTCCAAATCGCTCTTAGATTTGTGTCAAAATTCATAAGAATTAAGGACTAAAAGGGAATAATTGAAAAAGTTTTATTTGCTCTTGCATTATGATTCAATAAAAGAAAGTGCCTACAGGAAAAGGGTGATGATCCGGAACAATAGGTACCCAAGAACCTTGAACATACGGAGTACAAGTTCTTAAACAGAAAGTCCTTTCCAAATTGATCAATTTTTAATACGTCTAGGAGTGAAAATTTTCCCTTCTAATTCAATCAAAGTTAAGAAGGATCTGCTCGTCTAGATATTGGATTGAAGATTCCCGGTTACTCTTCAGTCCCCTTTATCAAGTTGAAACAACGGCAGACAAGTGTCCAAAGCAAACGCAAACAACTGATCGGATACGATCCTCAACTTCCAAAAGCATATGCTATTTTTACAGAATATTCAAAACATTAAACATTAAAATAGAGCAGTTAAATAACGAAATGAACTCATTTCTTCGAGCTTAAGAAACACAAGAAGTTGTAACTTCAGATCTACGAATGTGATCACCATCACCATTAAAATTAACCCCCAAAAAATCTAAAATCGATTTCCAAATCATGCCAAGGTACTGTAGGCCTTAGTACCACCAAACACGCAGCTAACGCAAAACAAACAAAAGAAACAACCTTTGCTATCAAACTATAGATATAACAAATAAATAAAATTCACTCACTTTTTAGCTCGTCGAGCCAACGACCGACGCTATCAAAAGTGGTACGACGAGTGATATCGTAAACGACAAGAGCACCGACCGCGCCTCTGTAATAAGCAGAAGTGACGGCGCGAAACCGCTCCTGGCCAGCAGTGTCCCAAATCTGAGCCTTCACTTCCTTGCCATCAAAGTCCAAGCTCTGGGTCTGAAACTCCACGCCTATGGTGGCTTTGGAGTGCAAATTGAACTCGTTTCGCGCATACCGAGAGAGGAGGTTGGATTTGCCAACGGCAGAGTCTCCGATGATAACGATTTTGAAAAGATACTCCTCTCGACCCTCGTCGTCCGATGACATTGATCGGTTTCTAGCTTCTACTAGTTGAGCTTGAGTTGAGTCTCAATGGAGTCTAGACAGAGAGAGAGACAATGAAGTCAAGCTGGCACGGAAACATGCTGCGTGCGTTAATAACGGAAATCATTCATATGTTCCATCTTCCATGTCTTTATTACTTTTTTCTTTAATTTCTTTATTTTTCAAAATTGTTTATTATAGGAATATATCACTGTTGCAATATACTATTTTCTCCAATTTAAATTTCTGATAAAAATTTCATGATACTAATTTAGTTCTTACAGCTCTCAAGTTGTTGATGTAACTTATCTAATCCTAGATGTTTGTTAATGATTTTAAATTTTAACTTTTTCTGAAGTTTGATAAGTAATTAAAAAATCCAACCGTAAAGACCTCAACCTTTCATCTTTTTGGTTTAATTTTTTATTTTATAATAAATTTATTTTAATAATTTTTATTATTAAAAATTATTAAAATTATTAATTAATTTTTAATTTTTGTAAATTAATAAATTAAAATAAATTAATTACTTTTAAAAAAATCTTATGTATATTAAATCCCTTTAATTTATATTTCAAAATTTTTATTTTTATTTAATCTTTAATAATTTTATAATAGTTTAATACTGATAAAATATAGCTTATGAAAGATATCATAATGGACCAATAATAATATTTTAATGGACCAATAATAATATTCTATAGATAAATTTTGTTGTATCAACACAATTCATTTATGTATTTATACAATAGGATGTATTAAAATAACCAACAGAACCCTAAAATATCTAAGTCTTCCTGTAATAAGCGTGGATAACATGATAGAAGAAGTACTGACCACTTTCAAAGTGATTAAATTATTTTGTAATTTTTTATTTTAAAAATTATTTGTACTATTTCATAATATTAATTTGTAATAGTTTTTAAAACTCTAAAAAGTTAATTATTTTTAAAAAATATTTAATATAAAATATTATATAACTAATAAATTTACGTTTAAATAATCTTAATAACTTAGAATAATAAAAATAATTTTGAGAATAAGTGATGAACAAAGAAAATTGGATACTGGTATGTCAGATTTGCATGATCTAAGGAGAGAGTTCAGATCATCTGTGTTTATTAGGCCCCCAAATCCTCTGTCCCATATGAATGGATGACTCAGATAAGAGAGAGTCAGAATAAGGCCAGAAGAAGGGGCTGGTTTATTAGCCTGTTCCACCCTATTTTTGCCTTGTACATAAAACAACGTCATATTGAGACGAGAACAAAGTTGGAAAAGACTAACAGACCAGAGGATTTCATGCCAAGGAGATGTACATATGAAATAGCAATAGCAGAGCAAAACAAAAACATAGCTATTAAGACAAATGATGTCCAGTCAGTCACCGGAACTACCTATAGAACAGTGGTATTTTCATTTTGTTCCCGAGAAATCGATTAGAAAGCAAACGTTCTGAGAAATTTTGCAATATTTCATTTCCAGATTAGATACTTCCAGTAATTTACAACCCTGTAGGTGTAGCTAAGTTGAGTTGATCAAGCAATTTCTTCCAGTAACAGTAAGGAAAGAACTGAAGAAAGACAAACATACATATATAAATATATATTTTGACAATAATGCAATCATTTACATACATATCTGAGTTCTATCGTGCTATTCTGCCCTTTATTAAACGTGGACGTGTTACAACAACAAAATTAGCACCGCCTATCATCAAAAAACTAGTTTTACAAATCACTGTTAGCTAACATCATTTGTTCATGGTTTGCATCCACAGGTGCAGCCTTCCAATTCCTTGTGGAGTTTCTGACAAAAATGAACTAAAGATTAGAGGAAGATGAGCTGTAAAAATATTATGCCAGTAACTATGAAATCCGAGGGATTGCATTTCTACAACCTATTTACCTTAACTTCGTTCTGAAGTCCTTTGATGTGTTGTGCTGCTAAGTCTAACATGTCTGCATAACTTGTTTGCTACAGTAACAACAAATGCAAAACCATTACTCCTGGTTTCTCAGATCGTATGTTTTGTGGTTTTAACAAATACAAAACCATTAATCCTAGTTTCTCAGATCGTATGTTTTGTGGTGTTGAGTGCAAAGAAAATGCCATGCCCACATACCTTATCCATGTTAGGAACAAGCTCTTGCAGTTTCTTTAGTTTTCCACTTATCCTGGTTCTTCTTTCCTGGGAACATTAACAAGTTACTCTGGGTATGTTAACATTACCATCCAAGATCATGCAAGCATAAATTTAAAAACATAAAAATATTGCAACTTCTCCAAGGTGAAAAGGCAGGGCATTCAACTTTTTAGCCTAGTTCTAAAACCAGAAATAGCACTTCTAGAAAGTATTTATATAAGTAAGAATAAAATCATGTTAAAGAGTTTAAATTAACGTATCTGCATATTAGAGCAAGTTGGAATGAGGTAATTGTTCGATCACTTGAAAGGAAAGAAAAAAGGAAATCAAGGTTCCATTACCTGAGTTTTAGGGGCCTTGTCGATTGAAAAGTGTATTCAGACAATAGGGTATTCAAATGTGGGTTTGAGCCATATGAATTTTAAAAGGTTTTTCCACAATAGATTACTTACCCTTTCAGCAATGCTCCGGGGATGCGTGGCACAGCCACGCTTAGCACGAACTTTGCAAGGGACAGAATCCTCAGGGATATGTAGTAGCTTTTCCACCGCTGCCATCTCAAGAGTAGTCTGAGGTAGGCTAAACTGAATGAAGAATGAGTTAGAGATACACATGATGATTACTCCATTTAAACAAAACAATCTTCAGACACCGACATTGGACGACCTGCGGTAATATGTAACTAATGCTAAATTTACATAAAACAAGAATTAAGAATAGTGAATACTGCCGAATGAGACAAGACATTTCGAGACCTATCTGCTATCGAATACTCTACAATATCTTCAGCTGGAAAGATGAAGTGTGTGAGATATGCAGAAACAAGAGCAGCTAAGCTATCTATTTACATTTGACCTTGTTTTTACCTGAGTTTCTAAGGGATTGAAGCAGTTATAAATGTCTCCATCCATGTTCTTAGCCCGTTTGGTTGGAGGTGCAGAGAATACAATGGAAGTAGCATTGTCCCAGGATTCTATTCCAAAATGAGTAGAACTCTGATGGCCATTTTCACAACTAATGCCTTCAATACCATTCTCACTGACTTCAGATATCTGTGATAGAGATTCTTGTCCGGTGAAACTCAGTTGGGACTTCAACCTTGATACTGTGTGCCCATTACATCCATTATGAGAGTTATGGCCCCCTGCCCCCCGAGTAATCGAAAAACCTGCTATTTTAACATGAGGTTCAGCTGCAAAAACATGGCTGCCAAGGGAAGATCCTTTTCTTTATGAGTTATGACGATCATATCATTACTGTTTTCGTTAGTCTTATGACCATGGACACTGATTGTAGAACTGACTGATTAATTAACAGATTTAATATAACAAAAATGATAAATGAAAATCCACCTTCATAATAGACAAAAATGTATAACATGTAAATGAAAATGAGGAAGATGCTGCCGATGCCTGCGTGCACGTGGCCTAGAGTGAACAACAAAATCACATGATGAAACCCAGCCTCACCTTCCATATTCCACCAAAGGAGGGCGATTTAGTCTTTTACTTCATATTTCACAATCCAAGTCAACTCTTATCTTATCCCAAGGAAGGGCCACCCAACAGCCAACCAAATACCAATACATCGAATCTAACCCAGAAATTGTTAATTAATGTACTACTACTATTAACTGTACTTTTACGAGATTCTCTTCACAACCAATCAAAAACTTGCAGACTTCGTTACCCCAAAATATCCAATAAAAGCATTGGACAAGGGTAAATTTGTCTCTAACACCAACCCTAGTGTAGTTACTGTACACCGCCCTAAACATCTTGCTGAGACACTAATACCGTTTCCACTTGGCAACGGTAGCTTGAGAGTTCCGATCTCGATTCTGGCTTCAAAACTTCCCCATCTAACCCCGCAACTCGGCTTTTATCATTGTGCTTAGAGGGAGAAAGTAAAGAATGAGAGAGTTGTGAAGGATAGCTACGGCCTTCGTTATCGGATTAGAAGCGGTGACGCCGCTGCTTCCGTGAGAATGCGTACATACATGATTGGAGATATTGGGAAGAATCCATCCTAATATTTGGAAAAGTTTGATATTAAGCAGCCAAAGGGTATAACAAACACAATTACTTGCACAATTTCCCATCACGGTTACCAATTAAGCGGCTCGTGAAACGATTCCAAATCGCTAGAACCCAAGACGCAGTGCAAGGACAAGTCATTCTACGAACTTTCAGTGCCCCCAAGCTTCCACATAATTTAGAATAGCAACTTCAACTACTGGGCATTTAATCAAGTTTCCATATGTAAACCAGAAGTTCTTCTAGTTGATTCATCTCTCTCTCTATACTTCCAGTCTTTACGAGAAACTGTGTTTTCATCGAAATTCCAATCTTTATCACAATATTTCCTTCAAAACGATAAACGATTCATTTCATCTAACTACACAAATATCTCCAAGGAGCCCTACCAAATATCACCCACTTGGCAAAAACCAGATAACAAACGATCAGAAAGTATCTACACTTCGGATTGGGCCTAAAAGCACAAACTTTAATGAAATATTAGTAGGGTAGGAGTTGGTGATTTACCATTCTCAGAAGCGACATGCTGCGAGAGAAAGCCAGCAGGAGAGCTCTTTTGCCGGACCAAAGATCCAGCACATTGTGCAATCTCATTTAAACCATAGGATCTCTGCAGCCCAGTTTTGGGATCGTTGGATGAATTGACTTTGCAGGATGAATCAGAGGTGAGCGAAGACGAGTCAGCAGAAAAGTACTGAGCATGACCAACTATAGACGTTGATGGCGGTCCAAGCACAGAGAATTCACGGTCAGCTCCGACGACAGAGTCAACGACTCTACTCAAGAAAGCCCCAGGAGCTGACCCGTACCGAGTCAGACCACTCGGCTGTGCCGCCGCTTTTGGTGCCGTCGGAGAGGAGGAGGACGACGGAGGGTACATATGGGGGTTTTGTGAAGTCATTGTGCTGTTTAGAAATGGAAAAAGAAGAACATGAAAAGAAAAAGGAAAGTTCACGTGAAGAGAAAA
>JANZLC010000001.1:18394846-18410244 GCA_026413385.1 Erythroxylum gracilipes
CTATCAAATGTTGAAGAATGACCAATTTGTCAGCTACTTTTTGTTTGGTTAACTATCTATCTATTTTGGAGCCTGCATGTATTTTGTACTTGAATAGTAAACTATCTATCTTTTGTACTTGTATAAATATGGCTCTCATATTTTTGGACTCATTTTGTTTGTCAGATTCCTATTTTATCATAATCTTATTTTATGACATGCAATATGTTAATTTTGTACTTGTGTTTGCCTTTCAATTTTGTAGTTAAAATTTATTATTTACTTTGTAACAACTCGTGCAAAGCACGGGATTCAGAACTAGTTAGTTTAATTTTTTAATCATCAATATCACGTGCATATAAATTAGGTATAGGATTTACTATTAGGCTTGAGCCTAGCTTGGCTAAGTGCTTAGGTCTGGCCAAACATGAGGCTCGACGGGTAATTACAAAATGATGTTGTTTTAAATTTTTTTAAAAAATAAAAAGTTAGACAAGACTCAGGTTGAGACCTGGGCCCTATTTAGTCCGACCCATTACCACCCGTAATTATTGTGCCTTGTTAAAAAAAAAGACTTTGAAGACTTTCGTTTAATTAAAATGAAAGAAGTATTATTCTTAAATCGACTTTTCAAAACCTCTCGTTCATTCTAACTCCATAAAGTAATGATTTATAATTTTTAATTTAAACTTCTATATATCATGCTTTAAACATTTTTTATTTTGCCCCTCTTATTTTAAAAAATAATATATTAATTATGTGCATACTTAAATTTTGTTATTTCATTTGATTGACTATTTAGATTAATGAGTTGTTCTATTAGACTTTGATGGAGATCTTAAGCTAAACGCGAATAGAACTGGTTTGGTGGTCGTGGGAGATGTGTGGATAATTTTGAGTTTTATTGGGTGAATTGAGAGCTAGGTGTTTGAAAGACGTTTTCTGGGTTATAAGCTAGGAATTTAGTTTTGATGAATGAAACAAGTTTGTAAAACTTTTTGTGAACTACAAATTCATCTCAAGGTTCGGCTTAATCAAATGAATGGTAGAAAAGTTATGGAAAGTTTTCTAAGAACATGTCTGATTGGACAATATAATGAAGATGGTCGAGAAAATTGGCGTTTTTGGTCAGGTTGGAATTCGAACTAGGTAAAATCATTAACTGGAGATTTGTAAGTCAAGATGTGAAGAACAAACTTGGTTTCAAAAGTTTTTCAATTTGATGAACAGATGAAACAATAAACTGGAAATCGTGACTGTAATTCAGATAGAATCTGGAAATCACATAACACAAGAACAAATTGAATGTTTTTGCCAAACAAGCAAACCCAATGATTATTTTCAGAAAACAATCAATCAAACCCTACAGAACTTGATCTGTCAAATGAGAGAAAATCTCACAAAAAAATCATTCACTTTTCTGGTTATCTTCTAAATGGAAATAAACTAGCTTAAATAAGGAAAATGCTGAGAATGAGGATAGTCACATATTGACTTCTCTTATTCCTTATAACAGTCGAATTTAACACACTAAATAACAACTAATTAAGTCTTTGAAACCACATAATTAAAATGAAAAATAGAAAAGTAAATAGGTGAAAATAAGTAGTAAAGTTTGCAAAACCGAACCAAAATCAGTAAATTTAAACCAAATCAGTAATTCCTAACCAAAGATAAAATGAGAACATTTTGGCTGGCCTTCTCATCTTTCTTGGGCAGCATTTTGGGCTTCTAATTATGAATCAAAGTGCTCCACACGAATCCAAGCCTTATAGTCACCAAATGGCTTCAATAAGGCCTGAAATGTAAGAAAACAAGTTAGCCCAATTTCTTCTTCAATTGCTTGATCAACAGTAGCTTCTTTTTCTTCACCAAGGCCCATAGCTTCAATGTCTTGGATGGATAACTTGGATGGTCCTCCATCAGGTACTTAGTGATAATTTGCCTTTTTGATTGATTGATAATAATCAATGCATGCTTACAGGTTTGATAAGTGTATGAATAGGACGTTAATATTTTGATTGATATGTATGTTCTAATCAATGCATTTAAACATGAAAGGAATAAGTTCGTATGTTGGCATGTTTTGAGTGATTAATGTTTGAGAATAAGTTTATTCCATGAGATTTGATGCCACTATACCATTATTGTATTGTTACATGATTATGTGTTTATGTATTTATATGTTTTATTTGTTTGCATTTTAAGTGTGGAGATGTTGATAGGTGTAGATCATAGTATGCTTCTATAGCTATTTAAGTGTGTTTTTAGGTGTTTTCTTAAGTGATTATCATGTGTATAGGCTTAGAATTGTGTTTTTGTTAATGTTTATATGTGTTTTAATTGTTTGAACGTTTTAGAGTAAGGTTCTTACCATAATTTTATGTTTCAGTGGGTGTTTGATGTGTTTGTGAGTGAAGGGAAACATGAAATTGAAGAAAAGATGAATAATTTGAAGGATGAAACAATGCACGTCACGAAATTGAAGAAAAGATGAATAATTTGAAGCACGAAACAATGCATGTCACGATCGTGACATCGCGTGATATACATCAAATTCCAACAAATTTCAGCGTTTTCAGCTAGCAAGTTTTTCTATACTTTTGACATTTAAGGGCTATTTTTGGAACCAAATCAAGTAAGATAATCCTATAAAGAACCCTAAAAGCCTCAATAACTATATCAAGACAAAAAAATGAAAAAAAGCAACAACCACCAAATCAAAAGGAGATATCAAGAGAGCTTCAAAAATTCTAGATTTCTAGGTCAAAACACCAATTAGTTTTTCTTTCTTTTCCTTTTATTTATTTTATTGTCTTAGATGTTTATTTGGATTGCTATGATGTTTAATATGATTATAAGTTTCTAAATCCATATTAGGGATTGAAATTTATTCTTATTGAATACAATACATCTATAAATGCTCTATGATAATTGTTATGCTTACACTTGGTAATAAATCGAGAGAGTGGCTCAAGTTACATGTGTTAAGGTGCACAGCGAGATTTGATAACTTAATAGACCTGCAATTATCAAATTAATTAACAATTGAAGAGAGATCTTAATTATGAAATTAATTATCCTTAGGATTGCTTCAAATCTAATTAAATAAGTCATGATTAGTTTTGTGAATTCATAGATTACAATTATATGATTATCGAATTTAATTAGGGTTACTTGATTAGATCTTGAGAGAGGGTAATTATAACTTTAGGATATCTAGGATCAAACATAAATTGAATCAATAAAGTAAAGAAAAAACAAACAAGGATAGAATAACTCATAAGTCTCAAACTTTGATCAAACTTATTTTATTGGTAGCTCAATTCTTTACTTGTTTTATTTTATCAGGTTTTTAATTTCAATTTTTTATTTTAATTCAAATCAATTTTTAGTACATTAGACAAAGTTCTATTCAATTGGTTAGGTTTCTATTAGTCCTCGAGGGAATGATACCTTTGATACTACGAGATACGATTTGTATACCTAAGTTATTGTAAGTTTTTATATTAAAACTTGTCAATATGGAGGTAAAGGATACAAAAGCAAACATTGTTCATGAATTAAAAGCTTTTCTTGAAGTTTGGGAAAAATCAGTGGGATGTTACGATGCTTAATTGATGTGACGAAAGACTCATAATTAGTTGGAATTCCATTCAAGGTGAAGAGGACTAAATCTTCGTCAGAAAGTTTTTCTTCAATAGCCACTAATTCATCTATCGTTATAAAGATAAGGAAAAGAAAATCAGTGATGGTGCTTGAGCCGTTCTTCAATGTATGCAATCTACGATAGAGAAGAGAGCATTGTGAAGCCAATTGTTTCATGAAGTGATTAACAAGTCCAAGCCAAAGTTCACAAGCTGTGTGATAGCTAAGAGATAGTCATGCGATTGAGGGTGAAAAGGATGCGGTGAGAAAGCAATAGACGAGTTGATCAAATTTTTGCCATTTGTGGTGTTTTAGACGGGGATTCCAAACTTGAAGCTACATCTTATGGTGAGATAGTGCCATCCATATAATCGATGAGGCCAAAGGTAATTAAAATAGCTTGAATTTAATTTTTTCAACTAAGATAGTTTGTAGAATCTAGTGGTGTTGTGAGAAAGTTTGTAATTTGTTCAATGGTAGTGTAGGTATGTTAATGTCTACCATTGATGATATTATTGATGCTTTTTGTTGGTGCCTTCTATGAATAATTTGAATGATGCTTGTTGAATTGTTGTTATTGCCTTTTGGGAATAGTATATGTTGGTGTTGTTTGTGGTAAGGGGAAAAATATATATTTGATGTGGGCTTTAATACCATGACGAATAAGAAATTGTATTGTATATTTCTATATATTTACAGAAGGCCTTAGGACCTTGATATACATAATTGGAGATACATGAGGTAAGTTATAATATAAAACTAAAAAGATTAAAACATATTGAACATAATGTTTATCTCTAAGTAGCAAGTTTATCTCTAGATAAAAAACGAATAAGGTGATTGTAATTGTGAGATAATCATATGTTATCACTTCCCTAAATCAACTTATATAAGACTCTAATTGGTATAACTAAATGAAAGGAATAAAATGATTGAAAACTAGAGAGAGAAGATATAGATATGAAATTAATAGTCGACATAACAATAACCAAGTAAAAAGTTGTGATTATTGTGCCTCTCTTTCTTTTTTATTTTTCTTTTCTTCTATTTTATTTCTAGTTATTTATACAATTCTTAGGCAAAAAATGAACAATTCTTGATATAATAGACTGAATCAAGTTTTACAATTAAGCTATTTAATCTTACAAACCTTCAAGCTCTCATATGTCCATCGTTAAGTCAAGCATTTCTTATTGGTTAAAATCCAAATCAACATTTCTAGTTATTTTTTTAATTAGAATTAAAACACTCACACACACACACACATAAGAAAAAAGAAAGAAAGAAAATCTTAAACAAGACATACAAAGTAAGAAATGGGAAAAAAAAGTTGTTATTGTAGAAAAATTTTCAGGGGATGTATTCTAATTGTAAATAGAGTAAACAAAATTAAAAAAGAGACTAATAAAATAAGCTATTACTTCACTTTATATCAAAAATAAAGTTTATAACATTCAAATTATGTAAAAATTTAAGTTCTATTAGTCAATAAAAAGTGTCTTATAATATCAATTTCAGTTGTATTTCTTTATTTTCTCCTTACATGATGCGCCAGTTATTTTCATCTTTAATTGACACACTAACAATATATACATATATATGTAGTCGTTGTGAGAAATGAATATGTAAGATATTAGTTCGTAACTTATAATTATATTAGTAAACACTATATTATTTATTATGAATTGTATGTTGTTTTTCATAAAACAGAATGAGAAGGAATTACATGAACAAGAGTGTGATAGGATCACAATGTACAAATTCACTCACTATAAGGAAGGTCAATGATGGATGTCTGAAGAAGCGCAAAATAACTATGTAGGTATAAAAATTTGTTTAAATTTCAAGTTTATTTATTTTTGTAGTATTAACTAACAATACTTGCATTGAATACTGGTTTGGTTTATTAATTTTAAAATACGATGCAAAGATTTGCTGCAAACATCAATGTTTGAGGGAAATGAAACAAATGGAAAAGACATTTGCAACAAGGTGCTAGGTACACGATCCGATATATCAAAGGTTTTGGATTTGATACTAAGATAACTGTTTCATCCTTATCAAGACCAACATATGTTTAACATCTTGAAAAGGGAAAACAAATCACTTGAAAAAAATCGGTCAAGCATGAAAAGTACCTCAAAAAATTACTTAGCCCGAATTATGTAAGCAGTGAAGATGAAAACGAGGCTAGTGATTAAATTTATCTCTATATTTACTATTTTGTATATCAGTATTTTTGAAGTAGTAATTAAAATCTTGAACAAGAACAAATTTATTGATATTTTTTATACAATACTTCAAATTATCAATTATTTTTTTATAAATTTTATAATAAATAACAAAAATCTAATTATTATATACATTAACATGGATTAAAAATGTCACAAATAATTATAATCATAGTATATCATTTTTCTAAAATATATATTAAAATTTTGACTATATTTACAAAAAAATTTAGCTACGTTTTCAAAAATGTAGGTAAAAGTTTTTGATTATGCTTAAAAAACGTAGTTAAAAATCGTTGGCTACATTTCTGGAAATGTAACTAAAAATATAATAAGTTTAAGTTACGAAAATTAAGCGTAGCCAAAAGGTATTAGCAATGATTTCGCAAAACATCGCTGATAGTTTTTTGCTATGAAACAAAGTGTAGGAAAAAAATTATTAGCAACAATTTGGAGACTTTAAACGATTATTTTTTCATAACCAAAATTCATTTATGTTGTAGTGTTAATTTCTTAAAGATGGTGTTATTTAGAGCTAAAAAGTGAAGGTTAAGATTCTTTTGATAAAATTTATAAACTCATAATTAAATAAAAAACATAGAGCTCTCATGCGGTATAAAAAACTTTAGAAAATTTTGAAAATTTTCTAGTTTTTAATGTTTTAAAAAACTCTTTTTCTTAGACTTTGGTTAGAAAATAACGACAAAGCATGAACGATATGAATAACGTATATGGACTAGACAAATATTACTAACATAGTAATTCAATTTAGTTTTTAAACTCAATTCAAACTAATTAAATTAAACTTACATTAATAATTTAAGATAATTATAATAAATCATTAGTTTGAGTCAAGTTTAATTAGTTCAGTTTAAATTTAAGAGATGACTTAGATTGTTGTGTAAGTATCATTTGATTGGTCTATATGTAATGTTCATTTCGTGTATGTTTCTTTATTATTTTTTTAACTGAAGTCTAAAACAAATAAATCTTTGAAATTTTGAAAACTATAAGAAGGTTTCTTAAAAAAATTTATAGACTAAGAGGTTTTCCAAAGTTTTTTAAATTACAAGAGAGTTTTTTTTTTTAATATTTGATATAGTTTAATATAAAATTTATAACTATAATATTGGTGCAAAACAACAAAGTTTTTTGACACAAGATAAAAAATTAATAAGAATTTTAAATTTTACTTCTGAATTTCTCCAAAGTAATTCAATGCCAATGGTTCACTCTATGCAACTCAGTTAGTTAACATTCATTTCCCAAATTACATCTAAATAACAAAATTATTCATTTTTAAGTTAAAGATAATTAATTGAAAATTTTGAATTAGCATTCAAAGGGAGTTTGAAGTTAAGATTTACATTTTTTAGAAAAAATTTCAAAATTTTCTTCTGTCTAACACTACAAGGGACTCAAAATTATAAAAGGTCAAAATTGAATATGGAAAAGAAAAAAAAATTAGGGAGTTATTGTTTTGGTGTTTCTATAATTTTTATAATTAATATTGTCTAAATTATTCTTATATACTATAAAACTATTTGTTCGTGATCGTGAGCAAATATAATTTAAACAATATTAATTATATGATAACTTAAAACTACCAAAATAATGGTGATATAGTTGAATCCAACTTAAAATCACATAAGCTTATTGTGGTTTTAGAGATTCTAGTAGAAGGGAGTGCAGGACCCTTGCTCCCTTGCAACATTCAAACGTCTTACTGCAACTAATTACACTTAAACAAAACAGCAATCTCCTAATCCTGTTATAGTCTCGACTCTCTTCTCTTATTTCTTCTTTAACCTTCCTTACACACACCAAAAATGTAGCCACGTGCCATTCGTAAGTCATTTTTCTATTTTTTTTTTCGATTTCTTTCTTATTGTTGCGTTTCCTCTTAATGATTTGCATCATTTTTCAAAAAATAGTTTTGAAAAGATGTATTTTTGAGAAGCACAATATCTCTATTTCCTAATTTACTTGAATGTAAAATTGATGATTGGTTTATGTTCTTTTTTTAATATATGATGTATATGTGCTTTAGCTGAATATTATGTACTCAATAATCAGATATTGCTCTCATATCGAGTAAAAAATCTTTTGATTAACAGAAATATATTTATAATGTAAAAGAATGGTAACAAGTTTTTAATTTAAAGGTAAGAGCGTGTTAGGTTTATTTCGCATTCACCATGATTAATCCACTTCTTTGGAGGGACCAAACTCCAAAGTTAGAGGGTCTACATCAATTCTATAATAATTTCTGGAAATAAATTCTTACCCATTAAAGTTCCCCTAATATCTGAGTATGTCTGCAAAATGATGTTTACAAATTAACCATGTATGGTGTATGTCCTTAAGCAAAGTTGATGTGCAATGCACATGGAACATGAGTGAGATCGATCCCAAACTTCTGCTATAATATCCAGGACGATATTCTAGCCACCGGTTTCTATGGTGAACTCTACACGCAATTGAAGTCATAATTAGCTGCTATGGTTTACTTAACACCAAGAAACCTTTGTTAGTTGAGAAGAATTCAATCCAATAAACAAGTTACCAGAGAAAGCGACAGGGGTTCATGTTTTTCTCACCCCCTATTCTCATGCCTAGCTAGGCGTACACTTAATTGACCATTTAGACTCGGAAAAAGACAAGTAATATATAGACTAGCTATAGCTTTCTAATGCATGTTTATAAAGAAAAGAGTACCGGTTGCACCATCTTTTGCTTGGACTTTAGGAGGCAAATGCAGACATGCGACGGATCGATCCAGAGAGGCCAAGCACAAAAGCTTACTTTTTTCCTTAATCTTTATGCTTAATAATGTGTTAGCTAGTACTATTACTTCCTTTTCGTGATCTAATGTTTAATTAGCTAATTAAATATTTTAATTAGGCACATTTGATTTGGGTTATTATGGCTACATAACCCCTCCACTTCGTAATATCTTAAGCTTAATTATACACGACTTGACCTACATGTCGCTTTGTAGTTGCAGCACAACAACTCATAGGCTAATAAAGGCTCATGGCTACTATTTATCTGGTGTTCCTACAGGACGATCATTTCTACATAGCTATGCTTGAAGAACCTTTTCATATTTATTAACACTTAAAATTTGACTTGATGTATAAACAACTATGCTAATGTTTGAGTTTTAGGTCAAATTTTGAATCCATCTTGTCCCAATTCTCAATCTTTATCAATGTAAGTCAACAAAGTTGTTAACCGATACCTTGAAGGCCTGCAAATTAATGGCCATAAAATTGATGAAATGAATGCTAACATGGTATATAATTGTCTTCTTTTTTAAAAACAATGTATGTTATTTACAATTATAACACATTTTATTTTTAACATTTTGTTTTGGAAACAGAGGAATCCGCAGCCGCATGCTATCATTTGAATGCGAATTGGGTAAACCTCTAGATTGACACAATAACCTACAAATCACGCCAACCGGGTATTTCATACTAGACAAACCCTGTATTACAGGCTCGATCGGAATAGTATAGGTAGGGAGATTCGAACACAGGACCTTTTGACCCTATACTCCCTACTCCATCAACTTGATCACCCTCTTGGGGGCTTTATTTTTAACATATATAGTATGAAAAATGAAAATTTTTTAAGTAATGACAATTTTTCATTATAATTTGAATAACTTCATTAAACTATATTGATTGATCGTCGTTGGATTAAATATTTTTAAAAAGTTTGAACATTCAAATTATGATATTAAAAAATTGGACATGCAATAATTAAACCAAATTAAAATTATAGTTTTAGTATATGTTTCAGTACTCATGTATATCATAGGGAGTTATGCATATTCTTTTAGGTCGAATGAGTGGCATATAAATTAGAAAAGGACTAGAGATCAAATTTAAAAACTTGAAGTAATATACTTAGGTTAATATAAAATTTAACATGTTCATCAAAAGGCACAACAATAAAAAAAAAAAAATTCTCCCTCTGGGATGTACCCAAGTTGACCTATTAGTTGTTGCAGCTCCGTCCATGGAGAATGATATGCATATATGATGGTGAACTGAGAAATTATGAGTCAACAACCTTCTTCTTATCCTTTTAGTTTTTTAAAACCCTAGATGGGTGTTTTTAGTTTATTGTGAACAAAATCCGAAACTGAAACAGGGAGGCTCACTGTCTCTCTTCCAATCTATTTAAAAAGCATGAGGAAGAAAAGTTCAAACTTCGAGGGCCCTCCTCCACACATGGAAGTTGTTTCAATATTATAATTCAGTTAACGATCGAGGAGGATGGTATACTATATGGAGTTTAATTTATCAGCTTGCAAAAATACAAATGTAACTTTTGACTCATTCATTAGCCACTAGTTTAACAGTGACTAGCATGATTAATTAATATAATTATTTTTGTAGTTTGGCTACTAGAATCGTGATTAGAAGATCTCAACAGTTCTTAAGTTCTCCACTCAGGTCAAGTCAGGCGAAACGAATTTTGCGGCTACACTTCAAGTGCTCCGTAAAGAATGAAAAAGAAAAAGATATGAAAATTTAATATTTTAAAAATCGGGTCATTTTGACAGTAAAAAGTTTTAAATTGACTAATTTTTTGTTTGATTTAGTTTAATAATTTTATTATTAATTAATTTTTATAATAAAATAAACTGATTAATTTTTATTTAATAAATTTTTTTAATTAAATTTTATTTTTTTATAAATAACAATAATTTTCTTTAATTTTATCTAATTTTATGATAACCTAATACTAATTTAATATTTTTAAAATGCAAACTTCATGTATGACGTGCTTAATTTCCGAGTTATAGTCTGTTTTTGAAAATAATGGTGAAATCATCACGAAGATCAATAGAATTGCGTCATTTACGCTGAAATAAAAAACGTTATTTTTTTTTAATTAACAATTGGGTTTGGTCAAACGTTTTGAATTTTTTTATTCCACGTTTGGCCTTTCCATTTGAGCACAGGTGAAATATAGGGAACAAGATAATAGATCCACCAATCTTCTTTGAGTCTTTTAAATGATTCCATTCACATGAGTTTGTGAGACTCAAAAAAATATGTAGATGGGATTGTCTAGAATAAAGTTAGCACAAAATTATAGGTACAAAAAATTTAATCCCGAAATATAGGATATAATAAGTTCATAAATAGGCTACATCTCTAACATTAATCAAAAAAATTTCATTAACTTTCTTAATAAGCGTGCGTTTTTCTAAAACGACACTTATTATGAATCGGAGAGAGTATTCATGTGAACAATTGAACTTCAATTTTACTCTTTCCTTAAAATTACAATGTTCTAGGAACCATAACCAAAGAATCAGCAGTGATTAAAACAAGAACAATAATATATACCTAATCTGAAAAAAAAAAGAAGAAATTCTTCTGTTCAAGTATAGACAGTAAACCTAGCTTTTGTTCATCATTTTCTAAGAGTTGGTAATAGAAGTTGAAATATCTGATTCTTAGGGTTTGACATCTATACATGGCTGTCTGTTTGACGATACCGCCGATTAATAGAACTAGACAAGCAGTTGAAATTGATGACAGATACTTGTTTAACGTGACCACTGGTATAGATATGTTGAATCAATTTCCATAAGTTTTATCTCATCCGGGAACTGCCCACATACCTCTAAGCCTTGGTCGTTTTGAATTATTTTTTATATATTTATAAATAACAGTAATATAATCTGAATTTAAATTTAAATTTAAATTTGCTGAATGAGTTATTATATTGGAGAATTTATTAATATAGACTTAAAGAATAATAATTTTGAATTCTGAAAAAACAAATTTAAACTAAATTTTGTTTATTAATTATTGTGATAACAATTAATGGTCGGTGATTCCATAGAAAAATTGGAATTGCATGGAAAATAATTAAGTCTGAACTCTCAGATTGTCTTGACACATTACTAATGTGACTTAAGTTCACGTTAACCTTTTGCGCTCAAAACACGGGTCGACCAAACAACAAACGTTGTGGGGGGAGAAGGGAATCAGGTCCTCCCGCAAAAATGTTTGATGTTTCCTATATTATACCATGTCCTTTTTCTTTCCGTTTTCGACCATGCAATCCCGTTCTAACATGTCCAGGACTTTTGGAAATGTATGTATCACAGGCAGAGCAGAAACAGATGAATAAGAAGATGACAGGAGGTTTGACTTTGATCACGTGTTTTTGTTTTACTTAAAATATCTGGTCGGTTATAGCTTCTTGAGTTGTGATTGAAGCAGAAGGTCAGCGTGTATGCAAAGGGGTTATAAATCCATTTTCCGATTTCAGGGGTCGCTTTCAGAAATTTCAAGACCGTTTTTAGGAAAATGAAAATCTCATGGGCACAGTGTAGTGTATAATGTGGAGCATACCAGAATTGATTTGCTTCTAATTCTGTGGTCCAATAATATCTTTTCATAGTGATTCGGGCAATTATTCATGATTTGTTGTAAGAAATTGGATCACAAACCAGACAAGCGAATGCTATTCCCCTTCTCAACTGTTTTTAATCATAAGTTTTGAAATTAAGACATCACAATAAAGAACTTGAAATTAAGACATAATATTTGAGTATATTCAATTCCACATCGTCATCGAGAAACCATCACACTTCGCATTCTAGAAGGAAGACTACACGTCACTCGAATCAGTCTTCACTTTGTTAATATGTTTTGCCAAAAAAATTATTATTACATAAATCGATTGTTAAAATGATCCTCATCGTACATAAACACTATAAGACCATGGATTTTTCATAAGTTCTCATCAAAATTTATTTGCCTTACATCCATAATTTAATTAACTATTCATTAAATTTCTTTTTGGTTTTTGTTTTGGAATAGTTTAAAGATTGATTTGTTCCAAAAGAAAGATTGTTTATTTATAGAGCATTGATTAGTTGACTTGAAACAAAAATGTTGAATCAAAAGGCAAAAGAAGAATGTAATATAAGAAATTAAAATTAAGAGAGATATTCAACCGGCCATAGCTCGGATGATCTTGTGGTTAGAATGTGAAAAGAGTATTCAACAAGCTCTCTGTCAATAGAGAAGCCTCTAAGGTTGTTATCACACAAAGCAGTGAAATATCATCCATTGAGCTTCCAAGCTCTTGTTGAAAATTAGTTTGTGATGTTAGTTAAACTAAAGCCCGGAAATGAAAGGTTGCTTCTTTTCTAAGAGTTATAACTTGTAGTGAACAGGCGTGATTGTTCTGAAAGGTTACTTCCTTTCTAAGATTTGTGACTTGTAGTGAACATATGTGACTGTTCTGAAGGGTTGCTTCCGTTCTAAAAGTTGTGACTAGTAGTAAACAAACGTGATTGCTCTGAAAACTCTATATATACACAAGTTTTAGTCAAGCTTAAAAATATTTGTTTTTAACAACTTTTACCAACACAATCTCTGCAGTCATAATTCTTGAAGAACATTCCTACTCTTGCAACTTGAATATTCTTGTGTTCTTTATATCCTAGAAGTAATTTGCCTTTAACCTAGTTTGCAACTATAGTGGGGGCAAATAACACTTTAAGGAAAGTGTCCAATATGCCTAGAATACTTTAAACTTTGTGTTTTGTTCTCAAGTTCTCTAAATTCTCTGCAACACCATTTACTTCAATGTTCATCCTTTGTTTTGTGGACTTCCAACCCCCGTTCAATATTACAACTCTTAATTGAAGTCCTTAAGAATCTACTCCCAAAGTGATAAACCAAGACTTTGTGATGTTAGATCGCCTTGATGGAACTGACACCAACTTCAATCACTGGAAGGACAAGATGATATTCTTTCTCACCGCTTTGAAAATTGCATATGTACTTGATCCCACTCTTCTTGCAACTCCTCTTCCAAAGGAGGGTGAAGTAGACACAAGGAAGGATAAACGAGACAAACAACAAGAAGAAGAATTGCTTTGCAGGAGTCACATTCTCAACACCCTCTCAGATAGCCTTTATGATCTCTTTACCATCGTGAAGAGTCCAAAGGAGATTTGGGTATTGCTTGAACGTGAATATGCATCTCAAAAGCAAGGTGAAAATAAGTTTCTTATTAAAAGATATTTTGAGTTTAAATTTATTGATGGTTCCTCTCTTATAGATCAAATCCACAATTTACAAGTGATTGTTTCAAATTTTAAACACTTGGGTATTGAAATTTTAGAATCATTACAAGTAGGGACAATTATTGCTAAGTTGCATTCTTCTTGGAATGATTATCAAAAGAAGTTGTTGCACACTTATGAAATTTTAATTATCAATAGTGTTTTGAAGCATTTTCGAATTGAAGAAGGTGTAAGAATTCATCAAAGAAAAGAAGTGGAATGGTTTGGCTGAAAGGAAAGATATAACTTTGCAAGACATAGTTAATTATATGCTTTTGAGTTCAGGTTTGCCAAAAAATCTTGTGAGGTGAGGCTTTGTTGGATGAATGTCATTTGCATAATCGAATTCCATCCTTAAAGACTAAAGTGTCTCCATATGAAGTATGGAAAGGAAGGAAGCCAAACTTGTCACATTAGAAAGTTTGGGGCTTTGTAGCTTACTTATTATAAAGTCCCTGAGAATAAAAGAACAAAGTTGGGACCAAGAGCACTTAAAAGTGTGTTTGAGGGCTATGCAGAAAATTCTAAAGCTTATAGGCTACTAGAAGTTGACTCTAATATGATTGTAGAACCAAGGGATGTTGAGTTCTTTAAGGATTTGTTTCTTAAAGACTCAATGGTAAATAAGGATACATCAAATGGACTACCCCTTCTCTAAGTGTTGAACTCTCAAGTGCATTAAAAGGATCGAGTGTAGACCCTCCCAGTGAACCTAGGGGGAGTCAACGTCAAAGGAAGGAAAAATATCTATCTTCAGATTTTATTTCTTCACAAGCTATTATTTTCTTAGTTGAAGGCAATAGGGATACTCTACTAAATATAACTCCAGTTTTATTAATTGTAGAGGAAGATCCTAAAACCTTTAGTGAAGTAATGAAATCAAGGGATATGACATTTTTTAGAGAAGCAGTAAATGGTGAAATGGACTCAATATTGTCTAACAATACTTGGGTTTTAGTTGATTTACCTCACAGGTCCAAACCAATTGGTTGTAAGTGGGTATTTTGAAGGAAATATGCCACAGATGGTATCATTCTAACTTATAAAGCACGAAGAGTAGTTAAAGTTTTAGGCAAAAAGAAGGAATTGATTACTTTAATACATATGCACCGGTTGCTAGAATTACATTGGTAAGAGTACTTTTAGCTTTAACTTTGATCTATAGCCTTCATGTACACCAAATGGATGTAAAGGCAACATTCTTAAATGGTGATCTAGATGAAGAAATATATATGGAACAATCGGAAGGCTTTGTGCTACTAGCAAATGAAAAGAAAGTATGTTAGCTAGTCAAGTCATTAAATGACTTGAAATAAGCACCTAATAATGACATGAGAAATTTGAATCTGTTTTACTCTCATATGGATTTAGATATAATAATGTTGATAAGTGCATTTATTCTAAATTCAATGAAGAGTATGGAG
>JANZLC010000001.1:18410344-18434106 GCA_026413385.1 Erythroxylum gracilipes
ATATGTAATATATGTGTGTGGGTTTTGAGTTACTAAATAAAATCAATATCAGTGTGATGTTTGGTTTTGTTTGTTCTATCTTGGGTAGCATCCATGTATCCTCCCAGGGGGTATTTGGGTGTTACAGTCTGTATTGCACAACCTTGGCTTTATGCGTTTTATTCATTTGGAGCTGTCGTTTCACTGCTTTCCACCTTTCGTTCTTGCTTTAAATCTATGAGTTGCGTTGTTTTTGGTCTCTTCCATTTGCCCACACACTTTAATTTCTTTAGAAAATTAAAGTGTGATTCTTTAGAAAATGACCTAATTGTAGTGCCTTCGACTCACTTTAATTTCTTTGCTTCCAAATTGTACCTAAAGTCACATATGAGTTAAAGTGAGTATCTTAAGCATTTCTAAGACATTAATCACTAAGTGTAGCATACCACATGAATCAAAATTTAAACATATATCAGTAGCTTACTATAGAGTCCCTGACAAAAAAGAGTAAAGTTGGGACCAAGAGCACTTAAAAGTGTGTTTGTAGGCTATGCAGAAAATTCTAAAGCTTATAGGCTACTAGAAGTTAACTTCAATGTGATTGTAGAATCAAGGGATGTTGAGTTCTTTGAGGATTTGTTTCTTAAAGTCTCAATGGTAAATAAGGGTCCATCAGATGGACCTACCCCTTCTCTAAGTGTTGAACCCTCAAGTGCTTTAAAAAGACCAAGTGTAGACCCTCCAAGTGAACCTAGGAGGAGTCAACGTCAAAGAAAGGAAAAATATTTTCCTTCAGATTTTATTTCTTCACAAGCTATTGTTTTCTTAGTTGAAGGTAATAGGGATACTCTACTAAATAAAACTCCAATTTTGTTAAGTGTAGAGGAAGATCCTAAAATCTTTAGTGAAGCAATGAAATGAAGTGAGATGGCATTTTGGAGAGAAGCCATAAATGATGAAATGGACTAAATATTGTCTAACAATACTTAGGTTCTAGTTGATTTACCTCATAGGTCCAAACCAATTGGTTGTAAGTGGGTATTTTAAAGGAAATATGCCACAGATGGTACTATTCTAACTTATAAAGCAAGGCTAGAAGCTAAAGGTTTTAGGAAAAAAGAAGGAATCGATGACTTTGACACATATGCACAGGTTACTAGAATTACATCGCTAAGATTACTTTTGGCTTTAGATTCGATCTATAGCCTTCACGTACACTAAATGGATGTAAAGAAAACATTCTTAAATGATGATCTAAATGAAGAAGTGTATATGGAACAACCGGAAGGCTTTGTGCTACTAGGAAATGAAAAGAAAGTATGTAAGCTAGTCAAGTCATTATATGGCTTGAAACAGGCACCTAAACAATGGTATGATAAATTTGAATCTGTTTTACTCTCATATGGATTTAGATATAATAATGCTGATAAGTGCATTTATTCTAAATTCAATGAAGAGTATGGAGTGATCATTTGTCTCTATGTAGATGACATGCTCATTGTTAGTCCTACATATAAAGGTGTGGTTGAAACTAAGACGTATCTTTCTTCTAAATTCAAGATGAAGGATATTGGTGAAGTAGACACTATCTTAGGCATTAAAGTTAAGAAACATAGTGAGGGTTTTGCACTCTCTCAATCATATTATGTTGAGAAAATCCTGAAGAAATATCAACATTGGAATGTGAAAGAGAAAAGTACTCCTTTTGATCTTATCTTTAAGTTGTATGAGAATGAAGGTAGTCTAATTGCACAACTTGAATATGCTAGTGTCATTGGAAGTCTAACATATGCAACGAGTTGCACTACACTGGATATCTCATACTCAGTGTGTAGACTAGCTAGATATAATAAAAATCCTAGCCAAGAACATTGGCAAGCTATTAAAAGAGTGCTGGGATATTTTAAAAAAACAACAGATTTTGGACTCTTTTATAATAACTTTCCAAATGTTCTTGAAGGATTTTCATATGCTAGTTGTATTACTAACATTAGTGATCAAAAACCCATAAGTAGTTGGGTATTCTTGCTTAGTGGTGGAGTTGTTTCTTGGGCTTTAAAGAAACAAACAGTGATTACTCACTCTACCATGGAAGCTGAATTTATAGCTTTATGTTCTACTTGTAAGGAGGATGAGTGGCTAAGGGATTTGTTGTTGGATATAGATCTTTGTCCTTGTCGTATGCCTGCGATAACCCTACATTGTGATAGTGAGTCTACTATGTCTAGAGCATTGAACAAATTTTACAATGGTAAATCTAGACATATAAGCTTAAGACATACATTTATTTAAGAAATGTTAAATAGAGATGTCGTCTTAATTGTTTATGTAAGGACATATAACAATTTGGTGGATCCGTATACTAAACCTCTTGTAAGAGATTTAGTTAGTTCGACGACATCTGGAATGAGATTAAAACCTTTTAATCAAAATCACTAGCAATGGTAACCCAACCTTCTTCTAGTACTAGTCCTAGATTGTAAGGTTTAAAGGGTAATAACAAGTTATGTAGTGATTGTGAGCACTGAGATTGTGTAAACCATTCCAAGTAATTATTGTTGCAATTTGTTACTTTTAAGTGAGAAGGTTGAGAGAAATCTCTTAATGAAATTATTATTAAGTGCTTGTTTATGGTTATGTAAATATAGCTAGAATACTTTTCACCTATATCCTCATTACAAGTGGTGTCACTTCTAGCAAAAGTTTAAGGTAATCTCTTGTATTTGATCATGAACTAAGATAAGCACATAGTTGGTAATAATGCTAAAATTGTAATGTGAATTAATTGAATAATAAGAAGGTTCATGTGTGCGATATGTCTGAACCTTTGTGAATGATGGTTTAAGCAATGAGCCACCAATAATTTCCTTTGGATTCTGTGATATGTTTGTACTATAGACTGGTATAAGGCGAAAGCTACCTTCCTTTAGGCATGATTTATTGTTTTTGTTGTGTTTTTTATTATGTCACAAACTAAGTGGGGGATTCTTGGAAATTAGTTTGTGATATAAGTTGTTAAAGTAAAACTTGGAAATGAAGGGTTGCTTCCTTTCAAAGACTTGTAACTTGTAGTAAACAGACGTGACTATTCTGAAGAGTTACTTCCTTTCTAAGATTTATTACTTGTAGTGAACAGACGTGACTGTTCTAAAGAGTTGTTTCCTTTCTAAGAGTTGCGACTTGTAGTGAATAGACGTGACTGTTCTGAAGAGTTACTTTCTTTTCAAGAGTTGTGACTTGTAGTGAATAGACGTAACTGTTCTGAATGATTGTTTCCTTTCCAAAAGTTGTGACTAGTAGTGAACAGACATGACTGTTCTAAAAACTCTATATATACATGAGTTTTAGTCAAAATTAAAAATGTTTATTTTTAACAACTTTTACCAACATAACTCTGCATTCATAATTCTTGAAGAACATTCATACTCTTGCAACTTGAATTTTATTGTATTCTTTGTATCCTAGAAGTAATTTGCCTTTAACCTAGTTTACAACTATAGTGGGGACAAATAACACTTTAAGGAATGTGTCCAACACGCTTAGAACACTTTAAACTTTGTGTTTTGATCTCAATTCTCTGGAACACTACTTACTTCATTGTTCATCCTTTGTTTTGTGGATTTCCAACCCCCATTCAATATTACAACTCTTAATTGAAATCCTTAATTATTTATGTAAAAAATATGAAATGTGTTTATGTTTTTACTAATCTTCAATTTAGAGGAGAAGAGGTTAATTTATAAATATAATTATAACTCTAATTCTTTTAAATCACATATTGGCTATATCTTTTAAATATTGAAGAGAACAAATTGATGTAATAAATAATAGTGGTTACTGTGTCAAAATTTGGTGGCGTAGCTCCCTTTAAAGGAAACACCATCTCATATCAAAAATAGAAAAGAGGAGAGGCAACGACTGATAATGCTTTGTGAGTGATGAGAGAAAAAAGTTGTACCATTAACACGTCCTTAAGAATATAAAATTAGTGTTTAGTTGGTATCTGAATAGAAATGCTCTCAACCAATCATAACGAGGCCCACATGCGCAGTTTACGAAAAATATGAACAAAATGGAAAAAATAGTGTTGTTCTAGTCAATACTGTACATCCTATGTTTTGACCTTTCAAAATTTCTTCTTCTAACACGGTTTTGATTAGCCAAAAGTTAAGTTAGGTAACCTAGAACAACATCAACATATCAAAATATATATATATGTGAAGATGTTATGGAGCGTTATACGAGTTATACATGAAACCTTTCTGGGATTGCCCCTGGCCTCTTATCACGTCAATGTGGATCGATGTTTCATGGGAGAAATCCAACTTCAATTTTGTGTTAACTTCACTTATCAATTTATGAATCTACCTTTCTTTAATATCTTTTTTTTGCATGACAAAGGATTGTAGACAAGATTTGCAGTTTGTGTTGGTAAGTCCGCAACCCTTTTGCTTTACTCACACTTAGGTGTATGCGTTGCATTTGAAGTCTTCAATGGTGCGGTAAGGTGTGGTTCGAAGAAATTTGATCTAATGATTCAGCAACTTTATTTATCATATTAATTTTATGTGTTCAATCATTCTTAAATAAGCATTTCTAAAGTAATTGATTTCACTAATTTTCTAGTTCAATATGCATTAGATTGAGTTACGAGTTAGACAACATATGCATCTGAAGCAACATTTTACCATTAAATCAAGTAATACAACAGAGAGATAGACGTGATAATGACACAAGAACTATAATTGATTCTGGTTGATTCCAGTACAACTAGAACGTCTTGTATATATGATCGTGGCAATCTCCAAATACTACCCTAGTTCATCGTGCAGGTTAAACTATCAACACCAGCAGCTTGGTTTTGGTTGCAGCTAATCCAATTTTCTTGCAAGTCAGGAGACATCAACAGTATTATAACAAGTGGGAGCCTCCTAAATTACGCGATTAAAATAGCACTTTATAGCACAAATGAGTGATAATAAAAAGTAAAAAAAGGCAAAGTAAAAAATTACATAATCAAATAACTCCTAATGTTTTATAAGCCTGAGCAAAGTAAAAAAGGAATCTTATTTTGCCTCTTTTTGTTTTTTATGAGTGTCAAAAATTAACACTCATATCTGCCCAGGGCTCACTCTTGACCTGATCCTATTTTACCTCTTTTTATTTTTTATAAATGTCGGCCTAAGCAAAGGCAGGAAGGGCCTCTGCTAAGAAAAAACACTCGTAAAAAAAAGAAGCAAAATAGGGTCAGGTCAAAAGTGAGCCTTAGGCAAGTGTTCTTCTTGTCCTTGCCCACGCCGGACCTAGATAATAGGTACGTTATACAAAATCATTGCTCAAGTTCTTTGGCCAAATTCTTTCAAACATGCAACACACCCTTACTACATTGATCCATCTATTGGACCAAGATAGCAGAATTGATGTGCTTGGTTGCACATGCCTCAACGACAAACAACTAGGATGCCTTTAACATCCTAGCCATCCAAAGGGCACAGCACTATGGAACAACAGATATGCTCCCCCAAACGTCAACATCGTTTAAATAGAAAACTAAAATAACGAAGAAGAGAATAAAGATTAAAAAATAAAAAGATAAGAAATTTACAATAAATCGTATTAAACTTATTCATATTGTTGTACGCACAATATAAAACTCACTTTTTTCATATTAAATTCCTATGTATTTTTTATACCAAAATGAGAGCTCTTATTTGCAAATAAAGTTATACACTAAATTATAAACTATACGCAAATCAAACTAAATAATATACACATATATTTAATCAAAGTAATTATGATATAGGTATATAATATTATAATAATTTTAAAATAACGCAATTGTAATACAACAAGTTAACAAAATTGCAGTTATATAAATGCAAATTTAAATTTGATATTATATGGATGGTGTAATAACATATAAGAGTTATTAATATAGCTAGCAATTTCAATTTGTATGGCTACTAACCCGATGACAAACAATTTCAACTTATATAGTTGTTGACATGATAATTTTATAATAATGTGATTATAAGCAATTAATTAAAAGAAATCAAAGTTATGAAAACATAACTTTAATTTTGATATCATGTATAAATTAAAAAAAATAACAAGAGAGAAAGGTGAAGATAAGGGATTTTCATAGTTAGATCTTAAATGCATATTTTATAAATACAACATAAAACTCACAGCTTTTTTATTAAATTTATATGTACTATCTATAGAATTCTTATTTATAGACAAATTCTTACATAAATGAATAGTTTAAATAAATTATAACGAATAAAAACATTTGAATAAAATGTTAATTAAAATAGGTGTATGATTGTGAGTATATTAGAAGATATACTCTTAGCAAATAGAATAAAACAAAGAAAACACGTCTCCTCCTACATATAGCTTTATATAACAATTCAATTACTCATGCAAGCCAGTTAAAATATGCTTATTTATTGGCCAATTTTTTTATTATAACACTTTGATGCATATAAATATATGGTTTTTATGATTGAATATACAAATAAAATTGTATAACTTTATGTTGACATATTGTAGGTGAATAGTTGCTCTTTTGTGACCATAAGATTATATATTGAAGTTACAGAAACTACCTCTTATTAAAATATAAATAAAAGGTTGCGTAAATTATGACCATCTCCAGACTTTCACAAAACGGAAAGTCTTAACTTTTATGTTGACATATTATTAATAGGCATGTTAGGGAATTCATCAATATCCCAAATTACACGGTTCTGTTGACATTTATTTTAGGTTTACATTGCATGCTTAATTATTTTAGTAAGTAATGCGTTGTTCATTAAAATTAAAATATTGAATTTGACTTTGTTCTTTGTAATCCAATAAAGGACTCAATTTAATATTCCCACTAAATGAACAGTGAAGCAGAGTTAAAATGGATTCTGGTTTTCACATTTGAGAATTCTACCAGCGTCCTCTATGAATATGAACATTCCTCTCGCTGGATGAGCAACTTTAGGTCTGGATGATGTCTTGGAGAAGGGAATTATGTCAACGAGTTAACTCGCAATTTTCCAACCACGGCAATCAAATAAACTAGTGATCACCCACACGGTCATGACACTCGGTAAGTTTGGCCTTTTCTCTCGCAATTAATCAACCATACATGTTTGCCGCGAGAGCTGCTGCTTTGACCATTGAATAATCAACAAAGTTTACTAACCCTTCAATCGTGCTTTTTCCTCTCAGCCAAAGAGAAACAGAGATGGGAATTCAAGACTTGTATGTCTTCCGTACTGCTAGGTCCTTGTCTCTGCTCAATTTGACATTCAGAGTTAGAAAGTATGGTATAACTTGCTAAAAAACAACATCACGCTTCATTCATCAAAAACAATCCAATATTAATTACGTGATTCTATGTATTTTATTCATTAGATTTGTTTGTATTGTAGACAGTGTTTTCTATTACATAAGAATTAGAAGTACACATATCTATGCAACTAAACGAGAGATATTTATTAATTAGGAGTAAAACTGGCGTGATTGTCATCAAATGATATTCTTTATCACTATATATTTTTGTAAGATTTTTAAACAAAAAAAACTAATCTTGTTAACGTGAATGTTGAAGATCAAATCTTCGAATATTTTGTATGTTATCTTCCTCTTTTATGTAATTAATTATCAACAAAGCTACTCACTTGCCTAATCTTAATGCATTTGATTAAATTAGATAAACAAAAACACCCCCCAATATCATCTTGTATTATATGTAAATAGTACATCATGACTTGGTCGGTAATCTTCTTCATCTATCTCCTCAAAAGTGATTTTCTGCAAACATAACTGGACCATATGTATTAATTTGGTCATACGAAAAACTTATAGAGTTGATAATGTACTTAGAGGCATTCATTTTTTGCATTAATAATATACTCGCCATTACCTATTTAATTTGAGTTCGAATTATCTGTCTAATTTTACCTGTTTTGGTTATCGGAGGAGTTTAGAGATTGTCTCACTTTGTTCAATAACCAAAATGACGTCATTTTGACCATTAGATAAGTTGGACATGATAAAATTGGACAAATAATCTGAGGTGATTTAATTTGCTATGTATATAGCAGAAAGGATATATTAATAGCTAAAAGGACTTATTGGACAAATTAAGTTGATTAAGGTAATCATTTCACAAACCACCATTTTGGTCTGCCAACCAAAACCATTACCGACCATAGCTATTCCAGATCATCTGGAGATCAACCTTACTAGATTAGAATCACTACATGTTAAGCAATGAACTCATGTATCAAAAGTATTCTGACTCATGTATATTAAGTGTGGTTCTTAAACCATACATAGCTTGATCAACAATCCAAATGTAGTAGAAGAGTTTTTTCTTTTATCTCTCAAACATGTAAGGTTAATTCACTGAGGAGAACACATAAATTTGTACAACTACAAAAATGTTCCCACAATTAACAGGGAAGAACTTTCTCCTGGAGGGCTGCAGAATTACAATATACATGAGACCTATTCTTCAGTCTCTCTCCCTCTCTCTCTCTCTCTCTCTCTATATATATATATATATATATACATATATGCCTACAGAAACATAAACAAGGCCAAGCAATTCATCCACCCTATGATGTTCTCAGCCATCAAAATTTCTATACTTTGACAGTGAACCAAGTTTGCAAATTTAATTGCAGCTTTTGCCGATGGCAATGGCAAGTTACACTTTTGTGCAGTAGTGGAAACCAAATCCTTTGCTTTGCAGAAAAGATCCATTTCGCAGTTCTCAACGTCTACTCTCTTTGGACTTTTCAGTAAGCTGATATACGTCTCCAAGTCATGAACACATGAAGGGTTTTGCATGTTGAAGAAGTCAAGAACTAGTTCAACACCCACATGAGCATAACATGAACAACTCCATGGTAGCTCATATCTCCCTCCCAAAACCCTAAGATTTTCATTGAGAAAAACCCCAGGTACCTTCGTGATGGGGTCATTCACGTTCACTATCCTCAACACCTTAACTCCCAATTCTTCACACCTCTCTTTGAACGCTGAGTTACCAACTCTCGGCCCTCCAAATGAAAAGACAGTCACCGGTACTTCATTGTTATGGTCGATTTTGTTTAATTCGAGCTCGGCAATATCATATGCAAGTAGAAGAGCCAATGCACTTCCCATACTATGACCTGCTAATGATATGCTAATTTGATCCCCTTTGTACTTGTTGAGCAACCGTGAAAGTTCAGACAAGAGCTGTTCACGGCAACTTTCGAGGCCAAATCTGTTGTGGCTCTCATCTGAAGTGTACAAGCTTAAGAATCCAGCTTCCACTTTCACATCAGGTCGTGAATTGTGAGGGTCTAACTTCGCCGGAGTCAGCGAGCTCATGAAATTGGCGATCCATTCCTGGTTGGTTACTGTTCCTCGGAAAGTAATCACTATATCTCGTCTTCCAAGCCTCTTAACTGTCTCTTCGTCAGATGATACAGCGACATATCCAATCCAACGGCCGCAGGCAGTCCCATTTTGGACTGGATTCATTGGAATATTGACATCAGGAGTGGCGTAGATGTACTTGGTGATTTCATAGCCAGAATCCGCCATTCCAGTTTCCTTAAACATGTTTTTCTTTCCATATTTGCAAGTGAGATAGCGCTTGGAATTGGGGTCCAAATCAAAGGCCTTGTACGAGGCATTAACAAACTCACCATATCGGATTATTTCTTGGCGGAGTAGAGGGTGCAAAGGTTCGACAAGGTTGTCCCAGTTGTTGCAACCATGAACATCCCTCCAAAGTTTAGCCAATAAGGAAGTGGTTTTGATGGTTTTGGTAGAGACAGGTTGTGTTTTAACAAAAGGGGTCTGTACTACTGAATGTCCAGTGGAGGGTGGGATTTCATTTTTCTTGCGCAAAGAAACTTGCCCAAGAGAAAGGCTACTGCCTGAAACGTTCTCTGGATACATAACATGACTACTGCTCGCGGTGGGTGTGGGCAAAAACATCTTGGAAGCCATTTGAAAGAGCAGAGGATAGAAATAGAGGGATGAGACTGAGGAGGAGGAGGAGTTTGTGTGTGTGCTTCTGCGTGTGCTAACATGTATAAAGAGAAGAAGAGCGACTGAGACTTATAAAGAACATGGATGAACACACAGTAGTGTCGTACTAGGCTTAACGAAGGAAATGTAAAAAGAAAAGACAAAAAGCATGTTTGGTGAGTATTTGACCGAGAGGGCCTTACATGTGTCCATATGAATTAATTACAAAATCTATTTATTTTAAGTGGTCGGTCTGAATTGTTTTATGATTAAAGGTCACATCCTTCTTTCCTTTGTTGCGGCTTTGGCTTTGGCATGTGAGAGAGAGAGAGAGAAGGAATGACGTTTTATAACTATACGATGATGTGTACTAATCATCACAGCCCTCTTACAATGTTGCTTCCCTTCGGGTGGTCTACTTCCAACAGTCTGGTTACCAACAAGTGTGTCTCACTTCTGGAGTTAGCAGAGCCATTGGTTTTTTCACCTGCAGAGTTATTGACTCTCTGTCCTCGTCGGTAAATCTCGTAGTCCTTTGTATTTTTTTTAACACGCAAAGTGTTTCTAAATATAAATTTGGAAAATAATTTTATTTATTTACTTTCAGACGAGAGGTATGTCTTAAGACTATAGTCACCTTTATATATTGGAAAAGAAGTTGTTTGACAAATGTTACATGAAATCGAGCTGATTCTAATGGGAACAATAATTATGAAATTCATGTGTAATTATAAAAAGATAAAGATACGTATTATTAAATCTTTTCAGATTTTACGTTTTAACAAGATTTATATTAGATTTTAATGCATATCTAATAGTTTAACAGTTGAGGATTATTCCAAACAACCATTTGTTTATTTTAATTATATATAATAATAAATCACACAACTCATCCTTCTTGTTGTAAGGAATGAAAATTAATGAGCGAGTAACAAACAGATAACCTCATAGAAGGCATGAATTTTAGTTACTCTTAGCTTATAACTACAGATTATAGTAAGAAGTTGAATCATTGAGGTTGAATCACCAGATTTAATTAATTATTAAGTACATTTTTGAGCTAAAGAATAATGAGTCAATGGACGATATATATGTTATCAAGTGGACTTTCTGCACGAGTCGGAGTCCCTACGGACAAACTCTCTCTTTAATCACTTAACTGGCCTGCCTTTGTTTTTAAGGCACGAGCCTATTCTTACACATATATAGTAGCGGACAAAAAGCTAGGTTGCAATTGAGGACCAATAAACAAACTTTGAGAGTAGTACTTCGGCTACAAACATATATAATAACTGCTAACTACTCGTGTCTCCTTCGTTCTGCTAAAATAATGTCTTCATGGAGTTAAACTAATTGTATCTAATAAATCTTATACTACAATCAATGGCAGCTCCGAGGTCAAACCCCTTTTCCCAGTGCAGCATACTCGGTTCCGACCCTTCTTGTAATTTACAAAACGTTCTAACTCTCACAAATTTGAACAATATAATATTGTTTTGATAACTATCAGCTTCACAAGATATAGTAGCAATTATTTAATATTTTTAAATTACTTTCATCGTGATTTGAATACCAAGAAAATTACTTAGCAAGAATATATATTTTTAACTAAAACACATTATATTATTTTTAATTTAATAAGTTAAGCATTATCTGTTTAAGTTAATTTAATTTTAATACACGATATGATAATAATGGCTCATAATTAATACTCGAGTAAACGTAATCCTCAAACGATTTTTGGGATCGAAGCGTATCTTTTAAAAGAAAAAGTAGAAAATAAATGAGACACAACTCATTTAACCTCACAGTTTGGAGTTTTTATTCGTAAAAGGGTTAAATCGGAACACAACGTTTTTTACTAGAATTCAATGTAAACGTAACTATTCCAAAACGATTAAAAAGAATTCTAACGTTGTGCAAACGTTCAATTTGAATACCAATACATGGCAAGTGGAGCCTAAAAAAATAATAAATATTATTTTTAGCCATAAAACCAAATGACAATGTTTGGAATTTTCTCAAATGTTGTCATCTAATTTTGGGTTTAGCTCATACCAGATGACAAGTATGTGGCCCATTGCACAATCTTGCATGTTATTTCATAGGGTACTAAACAAGTAGTTGTATGAAATTACGCAAGATACTCTTACATGACATTAAACAAGTAGTTGTACGAGCCATTTTATAGGCTATTTGCATGTTATTTTATATACTTAAAATTGTCTTATATATATGCTTAAATAATCCAAATACTAAATGTCTTTATATTATGGTAAATACTTTAAGAAAGATAGTAAATTGAGTTATGTGGGAGATTTGTAAGTTATTTTCATAAAGTTGATCTTGATTTTATCAATTGTAGATAAATTTGTGAGGTATGGAAGGAACATGGATAGTTGACAAGGCTTATTTCTTAGGCTTAATTTTTTGTCGTATTAAGATTCATTAAATCTAATGAAAGTTGTCTTAGGTTAATTAACCTTTTCAAAATATTTGGAATAAAAGCTTGATGTTCTTATTATAGATCAAGAAGTTTTGGCTACAGTAGGTAATGTTAGAGATTTGGGCTCTAATAAGGTTGTTGTGCATAATGATGAAGTTAATGTAGATACCAATGAAGAAGAGAATAGTAATAATGGGGATATGGGAACTTATAGGAATGAAGATGAAGATGATAATGAAACTGGAGTTAAAGATGATAATGAAGTTGAAGGAGTACAAAAGACATTTAATGTATCAATGTTAGATGGCCACTAACCAATGGAGAATGACTTTAGCAGCTATGGAAGTTTTATTGATAATGATGGTATCCTAGTGGACAAGAGCCTAAGGAGCTAATCAGAAGATCTAGGACAAGTATTAGATATGAATCAGGTAGTGGTGCGTCACATTAAACACTAGGTAAAGACTTTGATAATGTAAAATAGTTAAAAGATGCTATTGTTGATTATTCAATAATAACAAGATTTAATGTTAGATGGTAAAAAATGAGTCTAGTTAGATTAGGGTAGGATGAATTAGTCGATGCAAGCGAGAATTATATGTAGCTTATAATAGTTAAGATAATTGTTTCAAAGTCAAGACATAAAAGTCTATACATACATGTTTCACAATAAGTAAGCCTAAAATGGCATCAACAAAGACATTTCTAGGATAAAATTATGAAGAAGTCTAGTATAACTATTGCAAAGATGAATAAAGAATGCAGAGAAAAGTTGAACATAGTTATGCATTTAACTATGTTCAAGGCTGTAAAAAAAATTGAGGAAGCAGAGAGCATTAGACTATGCTCGTGAATATTCTAAGCTATAAGGTTATATTCAAAAGTTAAAACATAGCAATCATAACATATGGATCCTACCAATAAGAGACAGACCAGTGATTAGTATGTTAAAAAACCATAAAACATACTATTTTTGGTTTGTTAATGTAAGATTCTTAATGTTAAAGCACATCCAAGCTAGTATTGAGAGAACTAAGCCAAAACAAAACCACAAAAAAAGCATATAGATTATAAACAATTCAATAGCATAAAGGAGTTTGACAAAAACCATAGCTTATGGATATTGAGCATTTAGAAGAACATCAGCCTTAGGATAGTTTCTATTTCATCACCTTAGAGGCTTATTAGAGATGATTAACTTGCAATTTAGAAACTAGTTCAAAGTTCTTTTCCCTATTTATGTTTTTAGCATAATGATTTCATTAATGCTCACAAAAGTGCTCTAACAGAAATCATAAATGTTGATTTTTTTTTATCTTGTAATACTCTTCTATTTCTTTTATACTATAGAGCATATATTCGACATCTTAGCAATAGTTTAAAGATGGTTGAGTCTCATTTATAAATGAATCTCACTTACTTAGTCAATAATATCATTTGTGTCTAGTTGTTTCCATAACTTTAAACCTTGCATTTGCTCTATTTGAGGTTCCTAAAGGAATATACATAATGACAATTTAGTAGAATGTGATCTTGTGTTTCTAGATATTGATTACAGAGCTTATATAGATTGTTGGATAAAACAACACTTTTTTATTCTATCCATGTTTTATAATATTTGTTTCATTGCCAACTATAATATGAAAGAGGCCTTAGAGCATTTTTTATTGAACCAAACTAACCTCTATGGGGATACTAGGTTCCCTAAAGATAACTAGACATGATTTATTGATGAAGCATTACAAGTTGTGCCTCTTCCATATAATCCTATCCATTTTTCACGATAAGTTTATAGTTAGGAATATTTCTTATGATGGTATCAAAAACTTGATGTGTGCAATGCCATTATCATTTTGATATAATATCTCTGCCTTAGCTGATACTAGCGTTAGTCTTTTAAGGCTCTTCATTTCCTATAATTTGTGAAATGTTCTAAAAGCATTCTAATTGTCGAATAAAAACTAAATTTTCCTGTCATTATTAGCTCTAATTTTCATTTCTTAACTTATGAATTATCTTAATTTTAGCATAGGATGAATGTTCATATATTGCTCGATTTTGCTTTGATATGTTAAAAGTTATGGTCCTTTATTATATATGAGTATATCCATAATACTTAAATTGATTCATTGTCAAATTAAAAGTAGTAACCAATCCCAACATTGCAATATTGAAAAGAATCATATAAGTAAATAATCTTTGTGAGTCGGATCAATTTAATATACCTAACCCACCCTTTTCCTTTAGTTATAATCCTCATGCCATTTAACTTTTGCAACATTTACATTATGTGAGTTGCTTAACTATAATAAGTTCTTTAGTAGCCTCTCCACTTCTTTAATCATGTTTCGTGATAAGTTGCAACTTTGATGTATAGGTATTATTTAAAATTGTGATGAAGTCTACCTGTATATGAGAGAAATTGCTATTCTAATGATCAATCCTCTTTTGAATTAAGTCAAACAAAAGTTAACACTCTCTGTAGGAGATTCTTTTGTATGACATTGGGATGCATAAATATTTTTAAAAGTAACACTTGGAGGCTAATTAATGTGTGTTAGTCTAAAGGAATTAGTGAAGACATATATCATGCTTTTTCTTTTGTTAATCGGAGGATTGACATATTATCAATGCAAAACTTCTTAGAGACTTTTTACTTTTATACTCTTAGAATGATATTTGAGCTATCATTAGGTTGCCTCGTATACCCTTTCCCTGAACAAATTCCTCTTAAGTTGAGCTAATGATATATTTAAGAACCTCCTTCAACCTCTTTGTAATCAATCTAGAGATTACCTTATTTGCTACATTACAATAGAATATCGATCTATGATTAAATCCTTTAAGCATTCTTCCTCTTATTAATTTTAGGACAAATTATGTAATCATGCTATCTGTTAGATGCTTGATTTTTTTGAAAAAAACATTTATTTAACTCATCAGAGCCTAGAGTTTTTTCTAAATTTAATTCAAATAAAGTTTGTTTGATTTTCAGAACATTGAAAGCATTAATAACATCTCCTCTTGTTGCTACAAGATAGAGTTAGAGATAAAATTCTATAGGATATACACATGATATCATTTATTGTTAGAGTTTCCTAATAAGATCTTAAAGTGATTAAATTTCAGCTCTTTAATCTTCTCCTGATCTCTAATATTGTTTTCATTGATGTTTTTTAATAAACAGATCTTATTGAAATTATTTCTACATAACATAGCATTATAAAAGCAGCTAGTACTCTTGTCGTTGTCCTTTAGCTAAAGAACTCTTTCATCATCACACCCAATCCAAATCCTGCATCAATGAGAGGTCAGAGGAGGTCTGATAGTACGTAGCCTTACCCATACAAAGTAGAGCAGCTGTTTCCGGTAGACCCACATACAAATGAAAAAGTTTTTGTCAAAACAATGAGTTATGGTTTTCGTATAATTGGTGAAAGATATTTTTCTCCTTCAACTTTACGTCTGCATACCAAAGTTTAAGGTTAGATGATATTGTAAAACAATTAAGCCCTCTTTTGTCCTATTAATAGAGGAATTTATGTATTTGACCTTATTTTGATGGAGTTTTTTCAGTTAATTTTTATTGCTTTGAGCTTTCTAATGCAGTGTATGATTCAAATTCCTTAACTTCAATACTCTGACATCTCATAATTGCCTCTTCAAACCCATTTAGATTCACAAAAAGTTAATGAATTTAAAGAGTGTCTTTACCTTTGTTTTCTCTACATCAAAAGATATTTTGATGGATAAGTGATCTGACCATAAAAAGTTGTTAAAAAGGGCTTTGCTATTGATGTAAATTGTGAATCATTGGAGGTTGACTACTGCCTTATTCAACTTTTGTCTGATAAACCAATTCGCTTCCTTTGTTGATTTTACATACATCTTTACAAATTTCTTCAGTGTATTTGTATTACCCTATATAAGTTAAGATCACATTATATTGAAAGTTTTTATTATCTGTTAATCCATCTAATTAAATCTCTGTTTATTTGTTATAGAACCATTTTGGAACACCAAATTTTCAATGTTCAAAATTGAGATGAACTTTAACAATCAATTCAGTGCTTAGAATAAATTATTAGCGGTCTTAGTCTTAAAATTCTTCCTAAACTCTAGTAGAACAATTGGATATAAGAAAATATCACCACATCGCTAAAACAAAAAGGGAAGAAAAACTAGTGGCCTAAGTTGGAGTTCCATGTAGCTTCTTATTTTGCTAAACGACTTGTCATGGCATTACCCATATTTGGAAAGTGTGGGCATCGTCAAGAATAGTTTTATAATCGGAAATACCATCAAATCACCAAAAACTATACAACAAATTAATAAATGGGAATATATTTGTAGCTTTTTACATAAATGGGGAATATAATCATAATTGTAGTGGATAGGGCTAATATATTTACTGAAAGAAAGGACAAAACTTGGTTAAAGTTGCTTAAGAAGAGGATATTATATACATAAATCACAATCATGCACTTAAAAAGAAGCCTGGAGGGCAAACAAAACAGGGGGTTGCCAATAAATCACAAGACCACGCTGACAATTTTCAACCAAGGACTTATGCCTTAATTAAATTGCAGAAATACACTTTGCATTGCGTAATCCCTTGAATTCAACTTGGATACAATTTTTCCTTTACACGTCAGGTTGGTCATAGATGAAGAAGATCGAGAATCTGCAATGGATTTTTGGATTTTCATTGTCTTTTCACTTTCATTCGGAAAATTTAAGTGAGAATCTACAATGGATTGTTAGATTTTCATTGTCTTTTTACTTTCGTTTGGAAAATTTAAGTGAGAATCTGCAATGGATTGTTAGATTTTCGTTGTCTTTCACTTTCATTTGGAAAATTTAAGTGAGAATCTGCAGTGGATTATTGGATTTTCGTTGTCTTTTCACTTTCATTGGGAAAATTTAAGTGATGCCAAGTAATATTCCTTTGGATAGATATCTATATATGTCACCTGATACAGAATTGGTTAGACAAGGCTTTCCTTTTTCTACTTTTATTTGGTATCCAATATAAATATTACATTTTGAATCTATATTGGAAACAAATAACTCAGCGTGTAACGTGAGAGTTGAGTAGGATGCATTCAATTCAATGGAGTTATCCTTATGATTGATTACGTGTATATCTTGCATTAATTTTATGCATTCAAAGTTCCTAAAAGAATGGTATATCAATAATTAAAAAATTCAATCAGTTTGACTAATTCAACTATAAAAATTTTAAATCATTCAATTTTTCAATTTAGTTTTCAACTTTTTGGTTCAATTTACTTTAATAGTTCTTGTTATTAAATGGTGAATAATAATAAGTTCATATAAATCAAAATAAATTAATTGATTTTGCATTTAGTAATTTCTTTTTTAATTAAACTTCAAGTTATTTGATAAGAAACGACAATTTCTTTCAATTATAATTCAAATTCTTTAATTTTATTTAATCTTTAACCGGTTTAATACTGGTCGAACCTTTTAAATCTTAAACTTTTTATTTTACCAATTTAACTTTCGATCCAGCTTTTAAAATAATGTGATATATTTTTATTCACAGTCCAAAAAAAGAGCATATTAATTGAGAATGCAAACAAAAACATACCAGCTCGATTCGGTTTCTTCTCACTTAATAGGCCAAGATCTCAACTAACCTAGAAAATGAACCTTATCATTGATTTAGGATACTCATTATTGTTATTATTATTTAAATTATTCATACATATTTTAAATCATTTGTTGATAAATAAAAATGATTTAAATAATATTAGCCATAACAATTATAAAACTAATAAAATAATGACTATAAAATTGTTTTTAATGCAAAAACATTAATACTGTTAGAAAAAGATAAAATGATAACGAAGAAGAGAGAGCTTATCATCTGATCTGAATAAAAGCCGAAGAAGAAGGGTAGGAAGAAGAAGCTTTCATTAGAAAAGTGACAAGGAAGTAAGAATTAATCCATAAAAGCTAACGACGGCGAAAGGACACATCAATCAGCAGAAAAAGAGATGACATTATCAACATTTGACCTTTACATTTTCAGCTTTTGGTCCTTCCTGAGTGCGCGTTTGTATCCCTTATTCTAACTTAGTTCGTTGTACTCTAAATTAAGGCGTCACATTTACTAAAAATCATTTCGAATTAAATTCCTCGGAATACTTGAGGTAAATCAAACGATAATATCTTAGTTCCTTGTTCAGTTGTTTGCACGAGGTATGGAATTCATTATCAGAAAACTCAAAAGCAGAAGAACTAGCACAAAGGTCAAAGGTATCTCTCGTTTTACCTAAAAGTTGCACTTGCATTGCACACTTTTCCTGTACTTTAGCCCCCTGAAAATGATTTATCAGAACCCAAATAAAATCTAGAATCTATATAAGCTAATCTTAAAAAGATAAAGTTTGCAACCAGTTTCATGAATCTTGCTAATGCTCGAAGTTTGTATCTAACATGAGTGTGCGGATTGGCACTTTCTATTAGAATTAGTGAAAACTAATTTTAATTTGATAAATATCATTTTCAAGGATTTAATTGATCTTATCTTTAAGTTAGAAAAACTGAGTTAATTTTGTGACGTGCACTCTTCCTTACATTACATTGCATATGGAGAGTTTGAATTAGGCAGCTTTCTCTCTCTTTTTGCTTTTTTTACTGTCACATGTGACCCACAGCCATCAAATGATTGGCAATGGAGAAGAGCTGAAGTTGAGATGTCAGCTTATAAGCGAAGACCTGAACCTCTTACAAGACCGGAATCCTTGAAATTCTAAAAGATTTATTGAGAGAAAAAAAAGGAAGAAAGAAAGAACTGTTGCCTTTGCGCCGGCGCCACTCCCAAAAGTCCAGCTACCTGGCAAATTATATCTCCATCAAATCTTGTCAAATTCTTCATGAAATGTATCCTACTTTGTATTTAGTCTTTACAGATACAGAGTAGCAAAGTTTCGGCTCGCATGATCATGGACCATTCTTGGGATTGAAGTCCTTGATGTGATTGAGCTGGTCTACATCTCAATTTGCCTGATCAGTTTCTTTGTTTTACTTCCAAAACCATCCAAGTTTGTAAACCTTTTATCTGGAAGGAAGTGACGCTTGATTTAGAAGTTCACTTTATGTCAAATGATATCCATGAAGTGCATGCACCCTTTCCATTCGTCAAGAGCCAAGAATTTTTTAATACAAACGAAAAAAACACCAAAAAAAATAGTGATTTAACATTAAAATAAAAAAAAAGAGTTCAAGAATTTTTTAATACAAACGAAAAAAAACACCAAACAAATATTAAAGGCGTGATTTAACATTTAAAATAAAAAAAAAAGAGTCCAAGAATTTTTTAATACAAACAAAAAAAACACCAAACAAATACTAGAGGCGTGATTTAATATTTAAAAATAAAAAAAAAGAGTCCAAGAATTTATTCCCTGGGCTGCGATTTAACATCAATACAAAGTATCGAACTGAATCAGCACTGCTGACTTGTCACATGAATCTTAAGATACCCATTTTTATATCTTCAGACGTTCACCATCGAGAAGAGTCTCCTAAAAAATATAACACTCCGATATGTCCACATAAGCGTAGTTCCAACAGCTTCGGGTCATGTAAGATGACAAAATCAACTTCATAATGTAATGAGTACGTTTAATAAACAAAAAACAAAGATATGGCTGCAAATAAATCTTTTTGTGGATTATCCGATTCCACGTGGGCCGGTGACTGATTGTACCCTTTCGTCCGTTTCATTGACGGCTACGTACTTATAACGTGATTCTCGCTTAGTGTACGGATCATTTGGGTATATATGTGAATGTGATGCTACAAATCTGAACAACATACTAGCTAGCCCATCTATAAGCTAACACGAAAGGGAATTGGCAACTACAAGATGCCAAGTGGGAATTGGGAACCGCAAGGTGCCAAATAGCAAAAAGTGTTTTCCTGACGTGTTATGATTCTAATGTTTCGATTTATTGTTAAAATCTCAAATTGACACGAAAAGACAACAAAGATCGTGTACCTTATTAGGGCAGCAAATAGACACGTTGTCCCGGTCATCCACCACGACAGCCATTAAGGCAACACTGGAAAATCAATGTTGTCCCATGAGAGAAGAGAGCTGTCAAACTTCTTTAGAGTGATCACACCTTCTTTTGATTCATTCAGGAGCAGTAGTAAATAGGAGGCATGGTCGGTTAAGGTTTTATTTGCTTGGCAATGATCGATGGAACTTAAAGAAACAGGAAGGAAACGTTTTAATTTTGTTGCTTGTTTGATTCTGCCGGCAAATTAAGGAACTTAACAAGACAAGAATGTAAGATTTCTAAATCAAGAAAGTCGTCCTTTTCTTTTGTGTGTGAAATTGTGTTTTTGTGCCAAATACTAATGTAAAAGCGTCCCATATCAATTTAGAATCAAGAATCCAACTCCATCTAAGTTTTGAGCGAAGATGTGTTTTCTTGGAGGGAAACAACTCTCGTTTGCTGTTAATAAAAAGTCACAATTTGGTAGTGGAAGTCCAAAAAATGTGATCAAATTTCTTCTTGAGTTCTCAAACAATTCATTATGACCACTAGAGTATATGCCATTCAAACTATTGATTTTCAACAATACTAGTCAAATATTGCGCATGAGTCTCGAGTGGTTCTTTGTTTAACAACAGTGGTAGTCTAGCAATATAAGCATTGCACTTTAGATTGAAAGGGTTTTCCTTGGCTAAGGAATAGAAGATTACGAATTTTTATTATTAAGGTAAAATGAATAAACTTCTGCTGTGGTTTAAAAAAGTTGAAAAGCTGCCTAATTTTTAAAATTAAAAAATCTTTTTAGTTTTAAATTTTAATAAAATTCCTTCTCTTTAATTTTCGGTTAAAAAAAATAATGAAACATTTGCTGCATGAATATCACACCTAGACTAATCAAATATCATTAATATGATAACTTAATTCTTAAATTTGACTCGAACTAATAAATGTCAAGTGAATTTAAAAGTTTTAAATAATTATAATAAATTATTAGTATATGTTGAGTTTAGTTAGTTCAGTTTGAGTTTAAGAGTTGAATTATATTGTCATATAAGTAATATTTGATTAATCCACATTAGATGTTTAATGCTCGTGTATTTCATCATTATTTTTTAATTAAAGTCTAAGAGAATATATTATTTAAGAAATTAAAAATCACAAGGAACTTTTTTTAAAAAATAAAGGAGTTTTTCTAAACTTTCCTAAACCGTATAGGAGTTTCATGTCTTTTACCTTCATTATTATTATTATTATTATTATTGTTGTTGTTTTTATTATTATCAACAATTCTTCTTATGGTGATTCTTATAGGTGTAAATTATATTGTATTTTCTAGGTGTTAGAATGTGTTTTTAGTATTCTTAGATGATAATCATGTGCTTAGGACTTAGATTTATGTTCTTCATAGTGTTTTTATGTGTTTTGTTTGATTGATTCTTGTTTATGGAAAAAATTAAATGTCTATTTTAAGGGTTGTTTGATGTGTTTAGTAATAAGTGGAGACAAAAAAAAAGATGAAAAAGCTAGAGAATGGACGATTGTGCTAGAGAGTTGGAGCAGTGCCATGTACAATCGTGCAAGCAGCTTTTCCAAGTTGCGAGTTTTTTTAATTCTTTTCATGTTTCGAGGCTATTTTTGGAAGATGAACACGTAAAAAAAACTAAATAAAACCTTAGAAGACCCAAGAGGATATAAAGAAGAGAAAAACATCACCTGATAGGTGGAAAAACATAACAAGAGGAGATCAAAAGAGCAAAATCTCAAAACTAAAGGCCGCAGTTTCTAGCTTAAGGCAAAGAAGAGAAGACATCTAGATTCAATTTTCTCCTTTTTTTCTTATTTCCTTATTGTTGTTGGATGTTAATGATGAATATACTTGAATATATAGTTACATATATGGATTGCCAAATTCCTTTCTAGGAATTACTCTTGATTTATTTGTTGAACTTTAAATTCTTGATTTAATGAAATATGCTTGTGATATTTATTGCTTATATTCAATTTGAATCGATAGATTGGATTGAATAATTTGTGTTGTGCTACACAACGAGAGCTAGTACCAATGTTATGAATTCATACCGGTTCCAATCAATACCGGATATTGTTTTGAGTAAAATTTTAAATTTATAAAATTGTTCTTAAATTTTTTAAAATTACAAAATAGTCCTTCAATATAGTGTACTATATAATTTATAATTTTATATCAACCTTGTCTTCAAAAATTCATAATAATAGAAATTTAAAATAATAATAATTTATTTTTATTAATATTATTTTTCACATATTTTACATATAAATAATAGCCCAGTTAACATGGAAAAAGATCATTTAATCATCATACAAATATAAAATTAAGAATAATACAAAATATTTAAAATATTATAATTTCATCATATAATAAATAATAATTATATCAAAACATCACATTAAAAACAATAATAAATAACCATGACTCTCTAACAATGATAATTTACAGTAAGAGTTCGTGTCGAGAAAACAACCAACTAGAAGTGAAACCTAGAACCTAAAACAAAAACATTTATAATTATGTTTATATTGCATATATAGAATTTAACACATACTTCAAATATAAAAGAAATTAAAAGAAGAGGAGAAATAAAACTTAGAACTTTATTCAATTAAATACTCGCTCAAATCGCATTGACCCTAATTCTCATTTAGTGTAAAATTCTCATCATTAAAAAGAGTCTCATCATCACCATTATTCAAATTCTTTGTACCAAATGACATGTTAATACTTTCTCATCCAATATTATCTTCCAAGTCACTCTCATCTATCAAACCTATTTCCTCAGAAACCAATTCCGCCAAAAGATCGATATGATCAAGAAAATTGGATCTATAGATCTACTTGTTCTATTAGAATTCCTAGTAAATAACAAAATTAAATTATTAAAAATTTCAAGAAATTATATCCATCTTAATAATGATAATAACATACCTTTCTCAAATCTTTAAATGATATCAAACAAAGACTATGTTATTCAATCTTTTGTGTTCCAATATGTTTCTTTTCTTGAAATGGATAAATTCAAATGTGCTCCAATCTCTTTTACCCCCTGTTGCGCTCACACATTGACTTAGAATTTGAATTGCAAACCTTTGCAATTCTAAAATACCACTTTCAAATTGGTCCTACCAAACAACTGTACAACAAGTAACAAAAATGAAATATACATACATACATACATACATACATACATACATACATACATACATACATACATACATACATACATACATACATA
>JANZLC010000001.1:18459616-18475861 GCA_026413385.1 Erythroxylum gracilipes
TTTGCTCAATCACTTTTGTCGGGTACACATGCTTCTTCTTTGAATCACCCAATATCGTTCTTCCGATTTCACTCGAACGTCCAGATTCAGTATGGGAATCACCAGTTTGACTCCTGAACTCTTAACCTTTCTTACCTCTATCCAGTACCACTAAATCTACAAACTTCAATGTTCTAGTAACACTTCCTTTTGCCCCATATTCTACTTGACATTTTGCCTTCTTCAGTGTCCTAGCTTTGGAAACCCCAATATCTGCATTTGTTCTGTTTATTTCAGAATTGTCTGTTCACTGTCTTCACTTATGCATGCCTTCCAAACTCAATAATTTTCTCAAGCTTACATGATGTATCCCTTATAGGAATTGTCTTAACATATCTAAGGTCTCCAAGTCTTTAAACAATTTCGATCATAGCACCAATACCATTTAGCAAAATCAACTCAATTCATATTATCCTGTTCTACCATATTGTCTCATCCCTTTTGATATGACACTTCATCACACACTGCCCAATCTCCAAGGGTATGCGTCTTATCAGTGTTAGGTTCTTCAATTATTCATATAGCTCTTTCTACTTTGCAACCCTTTCAAACACATCAGTTGATACCATTTGTTTACTCAATTTCTATTGGGGTATTGTCGACTTCACCAGACATTACTCAATTTTTTTTGTTGGGTCCATGATTACTTTATTTTCAATCCCTTAATGAAGGTAACATTACTTCACGTCATTTTCAGTGTCCCACTAAGCCTTCTTGTCTCTACAAATTTTCTCTTCATTCCTCGAAAAATTTTAGAAAAAATTCTAAAATTTCCATAAAATATAAAACACACAAGGACTCACTCCAATTAATTTTTTTAAACACAATTTTCACATTATTCACAATAAAATTCCGTTTAGGCCCAAATACCGGGAATGTCATGTATGCATGTGCAGTTATTTTTTATGTGCAAAAATTCACTATTCACAAATATCAGTGTGCATAGAAATTTCCAATTAGTCCTAATCACTTTTATCCTTTGCCAAAATTACTATTCTACCCTCCCCGTCGGGGGTGGGATGTTACAATCGACCACACTATTAACAACTTCTACAACACTATTAATGTTATTATCTACCTCTGCTAAGGGTGATTCATAGACAGCTTCCCTTTCTTCATTTACTACACCATTCTTGTCATCAACTACACTAGAATCTAGTAAATGATAATGTCATCCAGTTTGAAACATCTTACTTGTAAGCTTCCAGACTTTGCTATCATTTGTCGGTTTCTACGGATAGGAGATGGGTATGATAGTCTTCTCCAGTTCCCCCTTGTTAGTCAACCGAAGAATGGGAAGTGAATCAAGTAAAGAGGCCTTTTTTGATACTTCAACACACATTTTAGCATAGCAAAGCAGTTCAATTGTTGCAATTAGGAGTCTATACAAATAGGTTTACCCAAGGAGCTAGCTATGTAGCTAAGACCCTCAATGGTTTAGAACTCCATTGGTATGTTAATTGTACCCATAGTGGCAAGGTATCTATCTAACATTTGTCCATTTCTAGTCTCGGCCTCCATTTTTGGATGAAGAAGGGTTACCCTCTAACGTGCCATAGACCTGCTCCATAATCTCGTCGAGGTTAGTGCTATCGACAAACTTGAATAGAATGTAGCGGTCTTCCCCGAGCATTGCTTTCTCAAGTCTTAACTGTCGAAAATGTAGGACACTTAGACCAGAAGAAACCTATTAGAGGCATGGACCAAGCTTTAGATCCCGCTATTAACAGTTCGACCAGTGGAGGTAAGACTCCATCCTTAAGCACATTTTGATAGTGCTTGAGTGTTCCCTTATGGTGGATGGTCTTTAATTTGTTCCTCCATGCTCGAATTAAATTGGATATGGTCGTATCTTTGTCTGCCATTTCGATATGGCTAGGGATTTTACCATTGCAATCAGTTGTCGAGTGAGATGCTACTATTTCTTTTGTAAGCACAGGGAAATCGACTTTTGATATGGAGGATTCCCCTCTCTCGATGCTAAGGGAGGCCAAAAGGCCTGCCATTTAGTTCATAGCCTTAGAAGCAAGGGAGGTGGGTCAGAGATGGCGGCTATGGTAGGGTTCAAAAGGGGAAAAGGAAAGGTAAAGGGTAAGTTTGGGTGAAGAGAGAGGGTAGAGGTTTTGGGGCATGAGAGATTTGAAGTTCTTCAAATGGATCTGGTCGCTTCAGATCTGGAAAGATGTAGAGTGGGTTTGCTCCTTCTCACGCCATTGACACTCCTAGATGCACGCCTCTTGTTGGATCGCCTCTTGTTGGATCGCCTCTTGTTTTTCTTATCAACTCTAGAAATGTTGATGGTTGGGTCTTCTCTTTTCTGTGGCAGTCTTCTCTCTTTACGCTTCAGTATTCCTCTCCTCTATACAATGGCCCACCCCTATTTCACCTTGCTCTTACCTATTACCGTAATCAAAACTTGAATCCAAAATAGGATAACTAGAAGTCTCTGTCTTGTTACTACTGTCATTAGCTATTACCTCCTATCCCATTTTGAGGATCTGATTTTTGTGTATGAGAGTTAAAGTCTCATATGTTGAATGTACTGAGACAGAAGGATAGACATCCACATATTTCCCTCTTGAACTCCTCGAAATTCAAAGCAAAATAAATGAAAATGAAAAGGAAGCTTAGTCAGGATTTGGAAGTGAATTGTTGGCATATGTTACAGGCAAGCCACAAAGGAAGTTGGGGCTAACACATTATAAAGCTGAGGGATATATCGATAATATGCCCCAAGACTCGACAGAAAAATTACTAGACCTAGATAGCTGAGGGATTTTATTCCTGTAGAGAATACTTTCAATTAGTTCGAATAAGCGATATGAAGAATACTTAAGTAGAAAAGAGATACGTAAGACAAGTGTTATCTGATTAATATTTTTAACATCGTTTATATATTCTATGGAGAATAAATGAGAATAGGAAATATTTTCTTGATAAAAATTTATTTTCCTTCCAAAAACAATCCCCTCTTGAAAGGGATTACTTATGTTATTACTATTGAGTGCCTAGCTCTATTTTAAAACTTTTGGTAATCGTAGATGCCTTTATGATTCGTGGGGATTACGAACAAGTGAAGACAAGATGGATGAAGTTCTTTTGGGGGAGACAAAACTATGTAGGTTGCTATATGTCCATGTCTTTAACTTATACAGTTGTGTATATTAACCATATAAGCACATAAGCTCGTGTCTTTACTTATAAGGCCATGTGGATTAACCAGATAAGTATTTAGAATTGTTTGAAGAAGGATACGAAGAGAGAAGACATGAACAGTCATGTACGCACCTGTGATGACCGTGTATCTCTCTGTAACATTATATATCTATGAGTGAGGTGGTTTTGAAGATACACAGTCACTTATACGGCCTTGTATATGGCTATGTATGGTGCAGAAAAACTTATTTCATGATATAAAAAGAAAAATACGTAGTTTTATAGGTGAATGCGGCCATAACATCCAAAAGTAAGGAAAATCAGAGAGAGGGCAAGTAGTGTTATATTCTCATCCATTTTTTAGTTATTTTTGGAATTGATTAGAGTATTTGTTGATTGTTAAATCAACTTTGGTTTCAATCATGAAACTTTGTTACACAACTTATTGTTGTGGGGTGAGAGATCAATATTTGTAATTCTTTATTTGAGTTTAATGGATTTACTTGTCGATTTGTTCATATTTTTTCCTCTACACTGGATGGTTTTTTCATGTAAATCTTAGTGTTTGTTTCATTATTAAATTTTTTATTCTCATTCTGATTTGTTGGTGTAAGTTTAAGAGTATTTTAGTTTTTGATATTTGGTTGATCTTTTAGAGAGATGTGTTATTGTCTCCCAATAAATGGTATCAAAGTCATCGTGATGGAAGGTGAAAAAGCTCTATAGTTAAGTTGATGTCGTCAATCTACTTTATTTGGAGGCCTATAATGGAGGACCTTATGTATTGCAAAGATCTCTTTGATCCTATTGATGTGGATAAAGGTGTGAAGGATGATTTTCCTTTAAAACCTAAAATGATGTCAGATAGAAAATGGAAAAAAAATAAAGTGAAAAAAATTTGAGCATGATTAGACAATGGATTGATATCAATATATTCAACCATATGTCTCATGAAACTGATCCTTTTGATATGTGAAAAGAGCTAGAGGGACTTTATAAAAGGAAGACCACTCATAATAAGGCTTCTCTAATTAAAAGATTTGTGAACTTAAAGCTCAAAGCTGAGAAATCTGTGTCGGAGCATCTAAGTGGTTTCTAAGATATAATCAAAAAGCTCACTATAATGAATATCATTCTTAATGACAAGCTTCAAGTCTTATTCCTGTTGAGTTCATTACTGAATAGTTGGGAGATGCCAGTGGTGACAATTAGCAACTCAACTCTTGACGATGTGTTCTCTTTGGATGTAATCAAAGAGAGTATGTTCAATGATGAAATTAGAAGAAAGGAGATGAGAGTTGACAATGTGCAATGTTTCGTGATAGAAAGTAGGGGAATGAACAATAGCAGGATCCCAAGGGGCGTGGTAAATCTAAGAATCGATCAAAGTCTAGAGGTGACAAAGATATGAAGACATGCCACTATTACAATAATTCAAGACATATTAAGAGATTCTACTATAAGTGGAAGAGGGATCAGAAAAAACAAGATCATTATAATGATAGAAATGATAGGAAGACAACTACAACAACTTTAAGCACATATTATGATGTCTCCCTAGTTTGTGCAACTAGTGAATGATTCCATGTCAGTAATTCATGTTTTGAGTAGCTACTTGATATAGTAGCTTCTTATCATTATGTTTGAAAGGTGGAGTAATTCTCAAACTACAAAAGCAGAGACTTTGAGAGTGTAAAGATGAAAAATCAAAGTTCTGCCAAGATTGTCGATATGGGTCATATTTGAGTTCAGAAAAACATTGAATCCTTACTGACCTTGAGAGATGTAAGACACATCTCCGATAGGCTAAATATATTATTGACTAACATATTAGATCAAGAAGGATTTTAGCACACTTTCGGAGATAGGAAGTGGAAATTGTCTAAAGGAGCAATGACTATTGCTCGAGGAGAGTTATTTTGCTCATTGTATAAGACATACTTAAAGGTATGTGGGGTTGGAGAAGTATACAAAGTCAAAGAGAAAAATTCCTCAAATATTTGACGCCGATAATTGGGACACATGAATAAAAAGGGATTAAATTTGCTAGCTAGTAAATGTAAGGCCCCAATATATACCATAGAAGCATATGTCTAGGGTGTATTAAGAAGTTAACATAAAGAATTAAGTGTATCTAAGCATAGTAAGGGACATAATGGTAATTAATTTAAAAGATTGTTGTAAATTGGTAATTTCTTCATTTTGGCATAAACATGAATAATTATATGTGAAATATGGACTAGAATGAAATCAATTGATGACTTATATGCTAATTTGGGAACTGAAGGAAGAAGAAGAACCAAATGTGCAATTTTGCCAAAAATCAACACATGGTCTAATGGGATTGAAACTTATATCTAAGACTAGAAACTTCATGAAAAGGGAAGTAGAAGAGAGGGGAGAGGAATGTGTATGTAGGGTTTTAAATCCTGAATTTTCTCATCTCGTCTCTATTCCATCCCCTTAATCACATCGTTTTGCATAAGGAATCAAGCTAATCCTAGGTGAAAATCAAGGTAAATGTTTATGGTTTTTCTTCTCATGATCATCTTTCTTGCTTTGCTCATGAAGAGCTAGAATTATAAGGTAGGATATGGGATTGAGATATGTATTTGTGGTGTTCTAGTTGGTGAATCAAGCACAGCTAAAGGGGAAGAGAAGGAAGAGCACTAGAAGCAGAGCTAATTGACAATTTTAAAGGTTTGGGGCTACACTTTCATTTTTGTATGTGTACATATTTGAATGCGTAAAAAGATTGATTTGGTTATGGAATAGTTGATGTGATGATGTCTTGGTGTTACCTTGCATGGAATTGGTTGAATCTAATAAAAGAGTAACATTTAGTGGAATTATGTATAGGTTTATTTGAACCAGTCCCATTGTTTTGGCTATAACTTGGCCTACAGACCTATGAATTGGGTGATTCTAATTTAAAATGAAACTTAAGACATAGAAATAAAAATCTCTAGAAGAGACTCAAACTTAGCTCTTGCTTTATGACATTGGAAATTGAGATAAAAAATGGTGACCTAATGTTGCCCTAGTATTGAAGTAGCTTGTGATGTTTGGTGCATATCTCATGGTTTAGAAGTCTAAATGGTCTAATTTTTGGTGCTATGGAAACTAGAGATATAGGGAGACAAATTTTTAGAAGAACTCAAAGCCTAAATTGAATTTTTTCTATGTGAAAATTACGGAACAAATGGAGATCGTCGTGTAATGTGTTTGCCTATTTTTAGACCCACCGTAGACTTAGCCCAAATTACATTATTTTGAGTTTTTTGCTTCCCTTTTTTTCACCAAATCATATCAGAACCTTTTTGAATTTGGAAGCTTTTCATACATCTAGAGATAAATGAAATATGACTTACTATATATGAATTGGGTGATTAAACATTGGAATTTAAGATTGAGCACAATGCATACTAAGGAAAATTTACATGTAAATAGATGATTTGTATGCATATTTATTGCTTATATGTGTGTAGTATGACTACACAAGTTCACATGCTAATTTTGTGAAGATAATTAAGTATAATTTAACATGTTTTATATTTAAATAAGGTATAGGAATTTATATACCGGAATTATGTGAATGCACCTAGAGAAATACAACTAAACAAAACATACACAAAATAAATCGTATGAGTACTTGTGATTTGAATACTATCCTAATGGTGATAAGTTATGACTTGCATATATGAAATTAAAAACAGATTTTATGTTTTTAAATGAATATTATGTGATTTGTTAATATATTAATTATGAAATTGGAAAATGATTAAAGGAAATATTATAGTGCCTGCTTCATTGTCTTAGTGATGGATAGATAGGCATGTCTATAGGGTTACAACGTAGTTGCTACAATTTGACATCACTGCTGTCTTCATTTTGAGACTATAGTGTCTCTATAGTTCAATACCTTTGGGTATCCACAATTTGATACCACCAAGTTTCCACAGCTCGATACCTCCAGGTATTTATAGTTCGATGCCTGCGAATATCCATAGTTTGATATCTTCGGATATCCACAGCTCCTATTATCTACACCCATAGGAATGTGTAAACCTAACATAAAAAGAAAGTTAAAAAGTTATAAATAAGAGATACAACATGACAATATGAATAATTTGTATTGATGAGCTTTGGAAATCAATATTTGGCTTATAAATGTGAATTTACGACATATGGATAATATATTGAAGCATATTTAAGTTATGTACTTTGCTTAATTATGTCATCATTATTTATATGAGTTTATGATTTTCATGAATGTGTGTGTGCTTGGTGGATGATTGTAGTGAGTAGTCATCCAAACTAAGTGTTTCACCACTAAACTTTCAAGCTTAGCACAGGTGTTAATCCATATAGGTCCAAGTAATAAGAGTAAGGCATAGGGATCATCTGCAGGGACCAAGGCCAATCGCTAGAAGCAAAAGTATCTTTGGATGTATCTTTTGATTAAAGAATGGTTGTATATGTAATGAAGGAAATTGTAATTTCTTAACAGTTTGTAATTAAGAATTTAAGTTGTGTGTAATATCTCTTTTGGATTGCCATGTAAATGTAATGATGTAATACTACTTTTAAATGATAATGTTAAGGGATATGAATTTGTAATATTTATATGTACAACATTGAATAGACAAATGAGTGATGGCAATCCTTATAAATGAATAGAATTGTATGTCATAAATGTATGTACAAGAATTTGGGTGCCATGTGTGTAGGTAGTTAAAGGTTCCGTATAGGGGGTGTTACAGTAAATCCCTTATACTAATTACGAACACACTACCACTTAATCTTCGTGATCATTCTTTGGAGGGAAAACAACATATAGTCTTTTTCAAGAGAAGATTTACAAGGAAATTGGAGATATTGGAGTTGGTGCTTAGATATTTGTGGCCCTATTAAGGAGGAATCACTAGGAGGTAACAAATATTTTGTTACATTTATTGATGATGCTTCGAGGAAGACTTGGGTGTATATGTTGAATTGAAAAAGTCAAGTATTTGAAACTTTCTAGAAGTTTCATATCATAGTAGTAAGGGAAGTTGAGAGGAAGATGAAGTGCCTTCAAACAGATAATAGAGGTGAGTATACTTGTAAGGTGTTTAAAGATTATTATACATTGCAACATTATATATGAAAAAACCAAACCACGGACTCCATAACATAATGGTGTTGCTGAGAGGATGAATAGAACAATTATGGAAAAGGTTCGTTGTATGATCAAAATGTCCATATTGCCAAAGACATTTTATGGTGAAGTAGTCAAAACTACAATTTACTTGATTAATCAAGCTCCCTCAGTTCAATTAGACTTTGAGATTTTCGAGAGACCATGGATTGGTAAAGATCCCATCATCATCTAAGAGTTTTTAGCAGCAAGGTATTTAGACATGTACTCAAGAATCAGAGAAAGAAGCTTGGCTCAAAGGTAATGCCAACTTTAGACTTTATGACCTAAAGAAGCAAAAGGTGGTTAGGAGTAGGGATGTGGAATTCTAGAAGTACGAGAGAGGAGTTGATCTTCTTAGAGGAGATAAGTCATCACATACTAGTTCATCATATGGCATTATTAGTTCTTCTCCAATTTCTTCCGCTATTAGTAGACTACTGGTGAAAGAGATGAAGTGTGTGATCAAACACATATTGATGATGATCAAATACAACTTGATAATGATGACCTATATGAACCACATCTAGATAATGCTCAAGATGAAGTTGTTGAGGATAATGAGCAGGGGGTAACTAGATTCAATAGCTAGTGATAGATAGCTTCGAAGGTCAACAAGAGAGAAAAGGCCTTCTACACGATTTCCATGTTTAGAATACCTATTAGTTACTGCTTAGGGGGACCCTGAGAATATGCAGGAGGTTGTATCTTATAAAGACAAAGATCTCTGGCTTACAGATATAAAGGAAGAGACGAATTCTCTGAAGAAGAATGATACATATGAGGTTGTGAAGCTTCCAAAAGGCGAAAATGGCATTGAAGAATAAGTGGGTGTTCAAGAAAAAGAAAAATGGTGACAAGCTAGTATAGCACAAGGCAAGGCTAGTGGTAAAAGGATTCAATCAAAAGAAGGGTATAGATTTTGATGAAATTTTCTCACCACTAGTTAAGAGGATCTTAATTCAAATAGTTTTGGGTCTGATTGCCTATTTGGATCTTGAACTCAAACAATTGGATGTTAAAATAGTTGATATGTTGATTAGGGGTCAAGATGTTGAAAGAATCCAAAAGTTGAAGGAGGATTTATCTAAATCTTTTGATATGGAGATAAATTAGGACAGGAAGAGTAGAAAATTATGGTTATCTCAGGAGGGATATATTAAATGGATGTTGGAAAGGTTCAATGTGAAGTATGTCAAGCAAGCTAACACACCACTGACATCTCACTTCAAGCTGAGTAAGCGGGGATGTCCCTCAACAGAAAAGGAGAAAGATGGTATGTCCTTTATTCCTTGCTTATCTACAATAGAGACTTTAATGTATGCAATAGTGTGTTCAACCCCAGATATTGCTCAAGTTGTTAGGATGGTGAGCATATTCTTGTCAAATATAGGGAAGGTTCATTAGGAATGAGTGAAGTGGATTCTGAGAGGCTTGTCAAAGTGGAGTTTATGTTTTGGTGACGGTGATGGTGATCTAACTCCAGAAGGTTTTACAAATGCAGATATTGTTAGAGATCTTGATGGAAGAAAATTTACTTCAAGTTTTCTTTTCAGGTTTGCAAGGGGAGTCATCTCATGGCAATCCAAGCTACAAAAATGTGGCTTTATCTACGAATGAAGCAGAGTATATAGCTACAGTGAAAGCTTGTAAGGAGATGCTCTGGTTGAAAAGGTTCTTTCAAAAGTTAGATATAAAGCAAAAAGACTATTTAGTATTTTGTGAGTCAAAGCACTATTGACATGAGTGAAAATACAATTCTCGTATAAAACATATAGATGTCATATGTCATTGGTTGAGATCTGTGAATGAGGAGCAACAATTAATGTTGAAGAAGATTCATATAGACATGAATGGTGTTGATATGTTGACTAAAGCTATTCATGAAAGTAAAGTTAAGCTATATAATAAGCTTGCTGATTGAAAATATTTTACTTATAAAGATTTAAAAAATTTAACCGTAAGCACACAATATTGCTATAACTAGCACTGCTAAGTACAGGTCGATCCTATGAGGATTGTAAGTACTATTATTAACCCTTGTGCTATTATTTAACCATCGACTCATTATGAATTTACTTGAAAATTAAAGAAAACAAATTAAACTAAAATTTAGATAAGGAGAATATTACAAAAAGTCAATAACAAATAAGTAGTACCTAAGTGATGAAACCCCATAAGAATTCTTAAACACTAACCCTTTATCATACAATTAAACTATTGATTATTAGACCGTGAAAATTTCTATATTATGTTAACATATTTCTCAATACTATTAGCAACTAACCCTCAGTTGATTAACCAAAATCTCTTTCTAGTTAAAACCTCTAAGATTGTATTATTGATTCGTGAATTTCACTATAAGGTTTGACCCTTATCTAGAGGATTTATGTCAACCTATCTCTAAGTTTTCATGCAACTCTTTCCAATTATGGTAGATCTATTCACATAAAATAATTTCTCATTCTCAATAATATGAAATCAAATAATGGACTAATAGTATAGATATATTAGTTCAAGACTATAACACATAATTGAATCACAATAAATCAATCAATAAAACTGCATTGAATAAAAGATTAAATCATATTGTCATCATAAGTAAGGGTTCATCACACGTAAGCACTAAACAATTTAGTTCCTACACATAGAAAACAAAACCAATAACAAATATTTATAAAAACAAATAAAAATAAAAGAATTCATATTATAAATCCCCTTTTTGTCTCTAATGAATCATTTTGCAATTTGGATTAAATGATGCCCTCTATTGAATCTTGTGACATAATTTTTGTGTTTTCTTTGTCCTCTGTTCAGAATTGCCTCTTCTTTGTGTTTCTTACAACTCAAAAATACTTCAAAACTCGCCTCTTCCTAATCTACCTCTGATAATATCCTTTTATAGCAAAAAACTAGGGTTTTTAGGATATATATATATATATATATAATCACTTACTCGGTCGTGTAAGTTATGTGTATCATTAAAAACACATGAATTTGCGATTTTACATGGGCATAATGACTTACACAGGCATCATACATGGTCGTGCATGTTGAAATATAAGGCCATATATCTTCACATAGCTAGAAACAATATTTTAGAATTTTCAGATGTTTACAGTGACTTACATGGTCACTATACACAACCTTGTATCTCCAAATTGGTTCAAATCTTTGTTTTATGTTGCGGTTTCATCCAAATTCTCCTCCTTTTGGTCCAAGAAGGCAATTATCACCTATAAACACACTTGAAGCAAATTAAGTACCAAAAATACTATAAAACTATTAAATAACAAGCAAAACTCACTAAATATGAGTATATAAATATAGTCAAATAATCATTTATCAAATATCCCTACACTTAAGCTTTTGCTTATCCTCAAGCAAATCATAACTAAATCATCAATCTTACAAACATTCATCCCTTATTAAATCCACAATCTAAATCATCATATCATATTAATCAAATTAACATAAAATTATATCAAGTCATTAAATAAAAAAACTTCAAAAGTTAATATCAAAAGTAACTACACAGATGATCTTTTTGAAATCACAAACACAAATTTTTACACTCTCACCAAGGATTCACTGGACTCAAAGTGTTTAAGGTGAAAAGTATAAGAACTCTCAAACCAATGCATAGAAGGATTCTTAACTATAAGCTTGCAATAAAATTATATCTCCACCACTTATAAGTAAACCAGAAAAAAAAATCAAAAGGTCTTATTCCAAGGTTTTCATGAAGCCTAGGTTAAGGTATAATATGAATAATAAAAAGGGAGATAATTTTGAAGGAAATTTACAAAAGCAAAATTGGAAGAAACTTATTTCCTTACTATATAACTCCTTCACACCATAAGTCCATTGATACCATAATTTTAACAATTTTTTTCATTTATTATGCTCCCAACACATATTATTGTTTTTTTATCATTCATCATGTACCAATAATTAAAGAAATATTAGACCTTTTCAAATTTCAAATTTCAAATTTCAAATTTCAAGTTTCAAGTAATCAAGTAAATGTAAATAACCTTCAGGATTCAAAACAATAAAAAGGCTTTAAGAAAGATAAGGTAAAGGCTAATAATGTGGTTATAATCAATGAAAAGGTTAGGTCTCAAAATTGGTTACCGCTAAGGGATAACATGTGGTGGGATAATTATCAAGAAAATAGGTTAAAAAAAGGTTCAATCTAAATACCTTTATCATTTCAATGTTTCTAATTTAATAAATGTGGTCTCAGTACAAATAATAAAAGCAAGATCTAGAATTATCCAACTATACATGATAACTCATATGAAAGAACAAAAGAGGTTAAAATAATGGTGTATTTGCTTTTAGGCACAAAAGCTTAGAAAACATTCGTGTGTGTGTAAATAATATGCTATTTTCATTCAAATTAATTATCTCAATGATTATTAAAAATGTGACTTATAAAAGTAGGTTTATTCTAACTTTCATTCTTTTGCATACGAATTCAATTCAATAATCAATAAAAATCTAAAGTATTTTGGACATATTTTAACTAATTCAAGATGTTAGTTAATAAAATTTAATAAAAAAGATTATAATAAACTTAAGAAATCCCTTCCCCACACTTAAAATTATACATTGTCCCCAATATAAACAATAAAACAAATAAATAAAATATCAATAAAACAAAAAAAAATGGAAAAAGGTATGACTTAGTACTTTCATGAATAATAAGAATCACAGAGTTATGAATTTGATGAAGGGTCTGTCTGATGTTAGATACAATCATTCTTGCAAAAAATAAACAAAAGGGATAAAAAGATAAAAGAAAATCAATAAGAAACATGGAAAGAAAAATAACATAAGTGAAAATAACATTCCATTAATGTTTAGACAAAATAAAATGACATAACAAAGAAAATAAGAAAAATACACAAATAATAAGAAAAAGAAAAGAGAAGACCAAAATTAGCATCCCTTGATCCTATTGTGATGTCGTTGTGATGCCGACATATCTTTCAATGGAGGGTTTTTGGGTCGTGAAACCTTAAATTGGTGTGTAGTTAAAGACAATGCAGCGACTCCAAATAGTGGAGGTGGAAAGTCATTCCAAGATGGCCTGCCATTTGCATCAATAAGTCCACCATCATCTATCATAGGTTGATCTACATTTACCTTGAGCTTTGAGTTACTCTATCCACTCCATAATCTCCACCCACTATAAACAAATAGTATGTTGAATACCAAACATATACCCTATATGTTTCTCCAACCGACCTATTTTCTACTAGTCCAGGTGCGATGTTGGCGTCTTATACTCTGAATACCCAGGATTTTACCCTAATTTAGAGAATTTATATTGACCTATCTCTAAGTTTACATGTAACTCCTTCCAATTATGGTAGATCTATTCACACAAAAGGATTTCTCAATCTTAGTCATATGAAATTAAGTAATGGACTAATATTCTGGATATATTAATTCAAGACTATAACACATAATTAAATTAATCAATAAAACTGCATTAAATAAAAGATTAAATTATATTGTCTATAACATATAATTAAATTAATCAATAAAACTACATTAGATAATCGATTAAATTATATTGTCATCACAACTTAGGGTTTATAACACTTAGGCACTAAACAATTTAGTTCCTACATATAGAAAACAAAACTAATGACAAATATTCAGAAACATATATAGAAATTAAAAAATCATATTCTAAATCTTTCTTTTATCTCTAATGAATCTTCTTGCAATTTGGATTACGTGATGCTCTCTATTGAATCTTGTGACGTAATCTTCGTGTTTTCCTCGTCCTCTATTCAGAATTGTCTCTTCTTTGTGTTTTTTACAACTAAAAAATGCTTCTAAACTTGCCTCTTCCTAATGTACCTCCAATAATATCCTTTTATAATAAAAACTAGGGTTTCTAGGATATATACGATCATTTACACAGCCATGAGCTGATCATGTATTTCCAAAAACACACAAATTCACGATTTTACATTTGCACAGTGACTTACACGGGCAACATACATGGTCGTATATGTCAACATACACGGGTGTGTATCTTCACAAGACCAGAAATAATATTTTTGAATTTCCACATGTTTACAATGACTTACATGGTTATTGTACATGGTCGTGGATCTCCAAGTTGCTTCAAATCTTCATTTTATTTCATGATTTCATCTGAATTCTTCTCCTTTTGGTCCAAGAAGGCAATTATCGCCTACAAACACACTTAAAGCAAATTACGTATCAAAAATACTATAAAATATTAAATAAGATACAAAACACATTAAATATGGGTATATAAATATAGTCAAATAATCATTTATCACTTGCTAGGATGCCTCTCAAGTTGATATTAGAGAATAACGTGTCTTCCCCATAATTGGACTAGAGAGGGATATTGTTGAGTGTCCAACACTATTTTGAGACTTTTGTTGATCATCAACACCTTTATGGTTCGTGTAGAAGCTACATACCCAAAAGATGGATAAAGTTCTTTTGGTGGGAGACACAGTCATATAGAAGCTACATTCCTATATCTTTAACTTACACGACCATGCATATTATTTATGTAAGCACACACACTTGTATAGAGTGACATATGCTCATTTCTTCACTTACACGCTTATATGAATCAACTGTGTAAGTCACTAGAATCATGCGAAGAAGGACATGAAGAGTGTGATATAAGATTGTGAACATGCCCGTGTTCATAACATACATGGTCGTGTGTGATGATCATGTATCTCTCTGTGACCGTGTACATCTATGAGTTAGGTGGTGCTTAAGAGACACAGCCACTTACACGATTATGTATATGTCATTATGTACAGAGCAAAAAAAAAAAACTATTCGTGATATAAAAGAGAAAAATACGTAGATTCTATATGTGAGTACAACAATAACGTCCAAAAGTGACAAAAATTATAGAGAGAACAAGTAGTATTGTATTATGATCCTTTTGATTATTTTTGGGATTTTTTAGAGTGTTTGTTGATTGTTTCATCAACTTTGGTTTCAATCCTGAAGTTTTATAATACAATTTATTGTTATGAGATGAGATATCAATCTTTGTAAATCCTTATTTGATTTTAGTCGATTTACTTGTCAGTTTGGCTAGTGGTTTTTTCTTTTACAATAGAGGGTTTATCATATAAATCTTGGTGTTTGTTTCATTGTTAAGTTTGTTATTCTCATACTGATTTGTTGGTGCAAGTTGAAGAGTATTTTTGTTGTTAATCTTTGACAGGAAATAGCATAACTTTCTAAAAGATTAACCAAATATTAACAACAAAAATACTCTTTCCACCTATGCCTATTCTTCATGTTTCTCTTCCTTTCTATCATTCTACCGTTAAGCATTTCCAGTTATTTCCTAGTGCAATTTTGGTGAACCAACACCTAAAACAATATGATTACGCAGAACAATCCATGGCCATTTTGTCTGTGTCTTGAATGATTCTGGTAACTCTTATATATTCTCCAACCTCAGGTAGTAGAATTTATGTTGCTTCTCCTTTTTTTGTTACAGATGACAATGACCTACACAGTCATTATTTTGGTTCTGTCTAGATATCCCCATTCCTTTCCAAGAGTATAAGTTTTCTATACCCTTCTACATTTTACCTATTTAACGGGTTAACATTGTTTTAAGTATACAATGGCTAAGTACACCTTGAGCTAGTCCTTTCGTTGTTATGTGCCTATTGAAGTAAACCACACATTATTATAGATTTGATATACAAAACGCACAAGAAGGGGGGGTTGAATTGTGTTTCGTTTTTTTAATATAATCCCCTTTTTGAAAACTTGCTTTTTCAGAACTATTGAATAAACGTATCACGAAGTATTGCAATTCGCTTCTAAGT
>JANZLC010000001.1:18478817-18498754 GCA_026413385.1 Erythroxylum gracilipes
ACCATCTCTTTTTTGAGTGTGGATTTTCCAGAACCCTTTGGTTCACAGTTTCTACCCTCAGTGCCCCTGACCTTACTACCTGGAGACTTCAAGACATTATGCAAGAAATTCTTAATCTGTCCCTATCGAAGCATGACAAGGTCATAGTGCTTCTCTCGAAGGCTACATGTGTCCAGAATGTTTGGCAAGAAAGAAACAATAGAAGAATTTTGAATCAGACAACTTCTATGAACTCCCTCACAGAGATCATTACTACAAAGATTAGGGAACAACTGATTGTCAATCAATTTCATCTAAGCTACAGTGGGAGACTTGCCTACATTTGGAGACTCTAAATCCCAAAAGATACACAAGACTATGCAAAAACTAGTTTACACCTCAATCCATCTCACAAGTCTATGCAGAAACTAGATTACTCCTTAGGCTCACATATTTGATCTCTCAAGACAGACGACCTACCTGGTTTGGGTCGATTCCTTTAGACCTCGGATGGTAGACGTATTGCAGATCTGTAATCCAGAGCTCTTTAGGCCGACAGGTCCTCCCTGCCCAGACAGCACGCATGGATAGCGCTCTCTTTTACACCTACAAAACACAATGAAGATCATCGATTAGTCCCCAAATCATACTTTCTATTAGCTTCACAGTTCTTTACCTGGATTTTTCTCCCTTGGAGGAGACGATACTCTGCGATAGTTCACCCATTCCTCTACGTCTGTTGTATCGCCATCGACTAGCCGAATTAGGGAATGTTTTTTCGAAGCATCATGAAAGGGGGAGGTAGTTTTGCCCTAGCTGATGAAAGGCTCTCAACGACAATCGATTTTCGACTCTTAAATTGTAATGCCCAAACGACGCTGCTTAGGCTTTGGTTCATTTGTCTCTTTTTGTTTAGCTTCTAGTCTCCAGAGCCCACTTGTCTTGCTCTGCCTTGATTCATAGACTATGCTCCTTTTGTTACCACATTTTTTCTCAATGAAATTTTTTAATTTCTAAAAAAAAATGACAAAACACACCCTCTCTCTCTCTCTCACACACACACACACTCGCGTGCACACGTGAGAGAGGAAAAGAATAAAAGAGGAGAATTAATTAATTCAATCCCAATATAGAATACCACAATATAGGTTTTGGTTAGACTCCTTTTATTGGAAAAAATAATAATAAAACATTAGAGTCTTAATGCAAACTTCCTATTGGAACAAAATTTTGATCAAATCAAATGAAATACTTAAGGAAGAAGAAATCTTTCGGCTACAATTAACGAAGATGCATGTTGTTGTCTCCTTTCCTTGCACAACTCATTCAAGCTTGATTTATTTATTTTACCAACATTATCTCCCTTGAATCAAGCTGGTAGAAATTTATTATCCCTAATAATTTCTTCACTTTCTGAAACAACTCAAACTCTAAATGGTTTAGTAAAAAAATGTACAACTTGTTCTTCAGTGTGACTGACAATAATTAATCACTATTTCTTTTCAGTTACTAGCTCGTGAATTTTATGAAACCAAATGTCTATGTACTTGGATTGCCCATGAAAAACTGAATTTTTGTACAATGCTATTGTGGACTTATTATCACATAATAATTTTGATGCAACATCTTGGTTTTGATAAAGTACTTCAAGCTTTTTTCTTAGCCATACTATTTGTGTAGCACAACTAGTTGCTACAATGTATTCTGCTTCATTTAAGTTTTTTATTCTTGTAATGGTCCATTTCATAATTTATTATTCTGCCCACTTACCTTTGTTGCCCACCTACCCACCTCATTAGCTTTGTAATGGACGAAGCATTGAGTGGTTTTTCAGTGGATTTATATCCAATGGTTTGGTCCCTGTCCTTACCTAAGCTCATAAGTTTACACCATCGATCTGCTTTGGAAGAGGACAGAAGCTCCAACTGCACAGAAACATTCAGAACACAAGAAGAAAAGCAATGGCTGGAGGTAATAATAATTTTCCGCTGCTTGCTTAACATATATACGGTTATATATATTGTTAATTATGCATGTGTTTTATACGTTAAGATCTGTATGAGATGTATGCCTACTGCTTGTTTTATTATAGATTGATATAAAATTATAAATTATACAGTACAATATATTGAAGGATTATTTTGTAATTTTAAAAAATTTTAAAACTAGTTTATAAATTAAAAAATTATCCGAAACGGTACCTGATATTAGTATTAGTACAATATTCATAACATTAATTTCAAACTTTTTTTTATCATTAGTTACCAAACAAGACCAAAGTGTTATCCCTAATTTGAACTTGATGACAAAGTCAATCTCTACGAGCCATATAACGTTACTGGTAAGCCAAGACGCAAAAGAAAAAGATAAGACGTGGATGAAAGAATAAAAGACACGAGGAATACAACATTTTTCTGTTATCTTCTTTTTAATTATCTTGTTATTAAAAAAAGAAAGAAATGAAGTGTTGAGAAGCAGGTATGTTATGTCGCTAATGTTGAGTACGAAGCCTACAATTGTGTTTTGTTTTGTATGTAACACCCGAATTCAAGTTGTATGGGGTCATGTCATGTAGCTGTTATCTTTAGACTTTAGACAACACCTTACGATCGTTCATTTTAGTTAATATAATTTATTAAAAGGAAAGATAAAGAATATGTGTGGTGATATTTCAAATCAACTGTAAGGCACAATGGTAATATAAGATATTAACTAGGGACATTTTAATTTAAAATCTTGGAGGAACTACTCACTCTAGAAGCCTGATTCTTTCTTCCTAATGATTACGAGACCCGTGTCTACGTAACGCTTCATTCCACCGTTCGGAAATAGACTATCCTGTCTTGTCCGATGTTTGCCACCCGCATCCCAATTTTGACTCAAACCACGCGAAGAAATCGAAATTATGAATAAAGTTTTTTAAAAAATTGAAAAGGAATAAATAAAGTCTAGAAAAATATCTAAAGGAATAACTTTCTATACCTAAACAGAAACAGAAAAGTAAAATTAAATAATGATATCCTTCATGAACTGCGTTCAAGTTGGCTTGTCTTATTCTATTGGTTTCTTTCACTTTCTCCGACTTCATGGTAGAGAGAGGGAGGAAAATAAAAATACTATAACAATAGACCACCGAACCAATTCTCACCCCAACCCAAACACACCACCACCATCTTTGCTTGCACTCTCTCTCTCTCTCTCTTGCTTAGCTGTAGTCGATCAATTACATTTCATTCATTAATAAAAGGAAAAAGGAAAGACTCCCTTTTTAAAAAATATTTTCGGAGATTTCTTCGTGTCTCTCCCTCTAAACACACACACACACACACAACAGCGGCACCCATTTCCCAATTGTTCAGATCTCTTTGGGATTCAAATTTTCGATTAGGTTCGATCTTGTTTTCTTAATATTGGATTTGGTTTGATTTTATATTTCTTTCTATGCCTTTGGGATCTAATTCTGCTCTCCAAATTTCGGTTTTTTCTTCATGTTATTTTAACCTTGATGTCGCTCCAATGCATTCTTGCTAATTGTCTGCTTTTTATTTTTTATTTTTTGGCGATCTGGGTTTGATCCGTTATGCTTTTATGTTTTTAGTATCTTCAAATTGGATTTCGCGTTTTGGATTGGGGATTGAAAGGGAATTTTGGTGGTTTGGGGATTCAAGTTGATCTGTGAAAGTGTTGGTTTGGATTGATATTGATGTTTGATTTGGAAATGTCAAAATGCTTATTTCTGTGAATGGTCATTTTTAGTAAAAATGCAATTTTTTGTGTTATTAATTTTCTATCTCGTGTTTGCCATATTTGTTGGAGGTGAAATAGGGTGTACAGCTCCGATTTGTTGGTTTAGATCCTTGCTTATTTGTTCACGGCCTGATCAAAGTTTACATATTTGTGATAAAGATTGGTCTTTTACTCTGATAATTTGTTCATTGTTCTTGGTTGCTCCTTATCCCGTTTTTCCGTACTTTCCTTCTTTTTTTTTTGTATAATTCATCAATGAACTTTACATTTTTGCAGTTCATCAAAAGGGTTTCTGAAGTGACTTGTAACTCAGTTGGTGCCCTATACTGCCTGCCTGGTAAATCCCTTGAGGATGAAGAAGGCCTTTGATCAAACTGTTAGGGACCTGTAAGTCTTGCTCATCATTTAACCTTTTGTTTTTCTACGGTTTAAATCTTTATTACCTTGAAATTGGGTATAGTATGTGAAGTGGAATATATAGCTAGCAGTAAGGTTATGTAATATTACGGACTGTAAACTTTGGTGATATAACCTTGAGGGATATTTCTCACCTTTCATGAATTTCTTGCATTCTATATATCTAGACACCACCTTAACCTAAGTGGTCCATTTTACTTGTTGCAGTAAGAGAGAGGTCAACAAAAAAGTACTCAAAGTTCCTGGGATAGAACAGAAGGTAAAGTTGATTCTTCAGAAAGTTATTTTGGTTAATCTATCTTTTTTGGCATTGTTTGTTGCGTGCTATCTGTCAAACTATAAACTGGGCATCACCGCCGTGCCGAAAAACTGCATTCTAATTTCTATGCTTTTCTTTCAGGTTCTTGATGCAACCAGTAATGAGCCTTGGGGTCCTCATGGCACCCTTTTGGCAGATATTGCTCAGGCAACAAGAAATTAGTAAGCTTGTTCAACTTTCTTCTGATGTTCTGCATCCATTGTTTTGTTACAAAGATTTTAATTTAGGAACTTTCTATTTCAGTCATGAGTTCCAGATAATCATGACGGTGCTTTGGAAACGGACTAATGATACTGGCAAGAACTGGCGGCATGTCTACAAGGTTTGAATTATGTTGTGTTAGTTCCTCAATGATACAACTGATGGAACTGATTCATCATTTGTATGACTGCCTTTTTAGTCTTGGATAATTTTATGGATGGACAATAAAAATCAATTCATTAGACAAACTTGTATTATTGGAGTATGGCCTTTTTCTTTCAAATATTGCAATATAAGCTTCTAACACACCAATTGTTGTCTTTTTCTGTCTCAGGCTTTGACTGTGTTGGAGTACCTTGTTGCTAATGGATCAGAGCGTGTAATAGATGAGATAAGGGAACGTGGCTACCAAATATCTGTAATTTTCACAATTGGATGGCCAATTCATTGTCTTGGGACGGAAGTTTTACAATAATATGATTGCTTCTTTTACATCGCTTTCTTTCCTGTATTGTAGACATTGTCAGATTTCCAGTATATAGATTCGAGTGGCAGGGATCAGGGTAATAACGTGAGAAGGAAATCTCAAGCTCTTTTAGTGCTGGTGAATGACAAGGAAAGGATAATTGAAGTTAGACAGAAGGCTGCCGCTAATAGAGATAAGTAAGTTATTTCTTCTATCAAGTTGTCAAATAGTTTCAAGTGTCTGTGGCTAATGCTGAACATTGATAATGAGCTCCAATTTGTCCATTTGGGACGCTATTGCTTATTTAGTTCACCATTAACTACTGTTAAGTGAAAATCTTGCATTTTGGAAGAAAACTCTTAACAAGAAATATAAAATGCATTTTTTTTCATAGGTTTCGAACTACATCAACAGGAGGGATGTACAGACCTGGTTCTGGAGGGTATGGTGACAGATACGAGGATGATCGTTATGAAGGCCGCTATGGAAGCAGGGATGATGATCGAAATGGCTATGGAAAAGATAGAGATTACAACTACAGAGATGATGACCGATATGGAAGATATGGGGACTCATATGGTCGGGATGGAAACCGATATGGTAGAGAATATGAAGATCGCTACAGCAGAGATGGCTATAGAGATGATGACTATCGGGGAGGAAGTCAAAGTGATGATGGTTATGGTTCACGGGGCAGGACTGCAGATAGAGACAGAGACCACGGTTATGAGGATGATGGTCAAGCATCATCATGGTACTGTTCCCACTGTCTTTAAACTTTTTGTTTTACCTATAGCTGGTGTGTCGATGATTCAAGTTTTCCATCGAATTAGAAACAATTAATTAGCATCCAATATGCCTCCACTACCGCTGAAGAAGTTAAGAAACTTCCCTGTATTTCCTTTTAAGAAAATGTTTGTGAAATTAATATGAGGCTTACTGCAAGAGGAAAGATGTCAAATTCATGAGTTGGGAAAATATTTCTTATCTGTTAAGACAATTGTCAAGATGGGAGAAGCTGTTCAAATCATCTTCTTGAATTAATGTGTTTTAGTTGATGCACTTTAGCCCGTATGATTAGATTATAAGGGGCATTAAACAACACAAATACTGACTGCATATCAAGTGTCGGATAGGAATGGCACAATACATGAGATCCAACTTAAATTTGCTGAGATGTCTGCACGTTGTTGATTTGCAACCACCTAAACTGTCGTACTAAAAAATATGGTTAATTCTGCAGTGGTAGTGGTGCCAGAGCTGATGATCAATCCCATGATGGAAGGTAAATATTTTTGATACTGTTTTGTTCTTGTTTGCTTTTGTTATGGTTTCTGAACCTTGTTAATCTCAACTTATGACTGTTACTAGGAGGTTTGAGAGAAAATTATCTGAATCAAATATCAGTGCCCCTCCTGCTTATGAAGAAGCTGTTTGTGAATCCCAAAGCCCTGTCCAAAGTGAAAGGTGCCACTTTGTACCTGTTTATTGGACTAAGATTATGTTTGATTCCCTGATTTCTAGTTTTTCTTATTTTTCAATTACCTTTATAAAAGGAACAGGGAAAGTTCAGCATCAATTGCTCCTGGAACTTCTTTGCCTATGGCTCCCCAAACTTCTCCACCTGCTCCTAAAGCTCCTCCTCATGCAAGTGTAAATTCAAGCCAAGCACCCATTATTTCTGCATCTCCCGAGGGCCAGGAAGTTCAGGCGGTGGATGAATTTGATCCACGTGGCCCTGTATCAGGTAGGAAAAGATCATGCACCCTATACTGTAAGATCGTAACATGCTAGGTCACTGTTCATAATTATGTGCCTTAAAGACATGAAAACCTATCTCTGTGGTGCTTTAAGTGTTATATTAACAGAGCAACTGAAATAGAGTGGCCTCTGAGCTGAATAAATTTGGAGTATTGCATGGGGAAATGCTTAGGGACATTTTTGAACAAACATGACTGACTTTGGGCTTATTCTTTTCATATTTGCTTGTGGAAGCTTTTGCAGCTTCTAGTATGGCTCCAACTGTCTCAACAGTTCCCAGTACATCTATGACTGCTGAAATGGACTTATTTGGATCTCTGTCAGACTCATTTGCGCCAAATCCACTAGCTATAATGCCGGTTACGTCTTCTTCAACTGCTGACCCTGAGGCTGATGTCCAGATGAACTTTTCAGGATCAACATCTGATGCAACTCAGTCTACTGTGATGAATCAGGTTAGTGTAGGATATCATATAGCATTTTAGTTGTGTATGAACTCCCAGTTCCTTCTCACACCCTCCACCTTCGCTCTTTCCTATGCCCAACACCAAGAGATCACTTGGTATCACTATAAATTTGGTCATGATCAATTGCTAAAATAGGAGAACCATTTTTACAATGTGGTATTTTGTCTTGCTTTTTAGTGGAATATATGTGCTCCAAAGAAACTGTTCTCTGCTCTGAGTTCTGCTGAAAATACTCTTTAGGAATGATTGCCAAGAAAGGAATCTTAAGCGCATCATTTTCTTATCCCACATCATGGAGAGACTAGCACGCATGAACCATACATATCCTAGTTAATCCACCTATGCCTCTTCAAAATGTTGAAAATGATGTTCTTGCATAATAACGTAAAGATGGGTGTGTTGTGCTAACCTGCTGGCTTATAAAATAAAGATGATCTCTGACGTCCTTAGATCCATCTAGCTGCTGCTGTAGGTCTGCTGGTTGAAGATATGCAATAATTTTAGATACTCACAAATTTAATTTCTACTTACAATGCTACCAAGTAGCCCAACAGTTATGTTGTTTTACATATATGGCCCTAATGTCAAAATTGCATTTATTTATGCAGTCTTTTGATAACCCATTTGATGATACTCCTTTCAAGGCTTTCCCAACATCAGATGCTATCTCTGCTCATCAACAGACTTATTCTCCGCCCTCTTTCCAGCCCCACATTAATCAAAATGCTGAAATACTGCATAATGCTGCATTTAATGCTGAGTCTATAAATGACTTTGGTTCATCCTCTGGCATCTCTTATTCAACATCCAATGTTCAACCTCCACTTTCGAACTCACAGTATATACCTCAAGAATCGTCAATGCAAAACCAGGAAATTGACATTCTGGCAGACATACTCCCACCATCAGGACCTTCAGTTTCTGCTTCCCAGCCAGGTTTCACCAGTCCAACTGGTCAACCTGCACAAGCAGGCGCTAGTGTTTATGTAAACTTCAATTCACAAGCGGAAACTATGGTGCCAGTGGCTTCCACTATTGGTCCTCAGGCTCCACATTTTGGTAGTGGAAACTATTATTCACAGGGAGGATCTACTGCTCCTACGGTTTCCAACATGGTTCCTCAGCATCTGGTTGGACAAGCTTCACAGTTTAACAATGAAAACTTTCCCTATCAGGGAGGATCTACTGCCCCTATCCCAGCAAGCATGACTCCACAAACTCCTGGTGGACAATCTGCACTATCTAAAAATGGAAACTTTATTATGCAACCACCTTCTGCAGTTCCAGTGATGTCACAAACTTCTGAACAAACTGTAACTGGACCAAGTCCTTCACAGCTCAATGATGGAAGTTCTTCCTTGCAGCAGGGGTCTGTGGCTCCAATTGCTTTGCAGGGAGGGCTTCAGACTGCAACTGGACCAACTGCTCAACATAACAGTAATGGCTTTAGTAACTTATATTCTCAAGGGATGAGCACATTTGTGGCATCACAGGCAACTCTTCCATCTTCAGCAGGGTCACTAGCTATAGTTACTCAACCAGCCAAGGACAAATTTGAGACCAAGTCAACAGTTTGGGCAGATACACTTAGCAGAGGACTGGTCAATCTGAACATATCTGGATGTAAGTATACTAATTTTTGAGCTAGAGCCGATCTTATCAAATCTTTGTGGTGAGTGGGTAGTGATTATCTTGTAGGAGAGATCTAACATGTTTGGTTATATATGCAGCTAAAATCAATCCACTGTCAGACATTGGAATTGATTTTGATGCCCTTAATCGTAAGGAGAAAAGGATGGAGAAACAACCGCCTCCTTCTGCTGTTACATCTACTATTACGATGGGCAAGGCTATGGGATCAGGGTCTGGAATTGGCCGTGCCGGTGCAAGTGTCATCAGGTCTCCTTCAAATCCTATGATGGGTTCTGGGATGGGAATGAGTGGGGGTATGAACATGGGTGGTGCTCCAGGTTCAGGTATGGGTGTAGGAGGCTACGGAGGCATGAATCAGCAGGGAATGGGAATGGGAATGGGAATGGGGATGGGGGTGAATATGGGGATGGGACAAAGGGGCCAGATGCAGCCTCCTGGATCAGCCATGTATGGTGGATATAATCCAATGATGGGTGGTGGTTACATGCCTCAACAGCCATATGGTGGTGGCTATCGGTGATTTTCAACCACATCGTTAGAATGAACTGGTGATACCATGTTTCTTTAGACATGAGAGGAGATGACGCCGGTCTCATCGTTGCTGTTGGACCTATTTATGCTGAAGTTGCAGTCCCGGTGGTGTGATCTAAAAATGTAATTTTTAAAAAGCTGTAAGTTTCTGAGTGTAGGCTTTCATGTGATTTATTGGTATTCATCCTCCTTTCTGTACGCATAATTATTACTTGTTTTTGGGTAAGATGAGGGGCTCAGATTGGGATGATTAGATGCAATTTAATGACTTTAGCTGTTGTGAATTTGTAATATGCTTGAGAGAGAAGCAACAACCTTCCTCGAGTTTCTGCCTTCTCCCAATTTTTTAAAACTTTGAATATATAGTTCATCTTGTATACTGAATGAGAAATAAATTTGGTTATATTCGTTTGTATGATTATTTCTAGGTGTTGCCAATTGATGATAAGATCCTCAAACTACTTGAAATATCATGGCATAAGATCCAATTTGCTCCCTAATGTTTGGTACAAAATTTAAGAACTAAAAAAGTATTTTGAATCTCAACGATTATAATAGAATACAAAACATTTTTAAATGTTTTAATGTGCTTAGATAAAATCCTTTTTAAAAACTTTTAAAATAAAGCTTAAGCAAATAAAAAAATTAACAAGGTTAATTTCCCAATATTTTATTTTTAACAAGAGGCAGGATTCACAGCTATGTGGTAAATGGGACAAAAATTTTAAAATGAACAAAATTGAACCTTATAGTCACGAGACAAGCGAGATTCATAGTCTAAAATATATAAATTGAATCTCATTGTCATATTACTATATGGTCTACTTTTAATTAATTTAAAGAAAAACTAGTTAGTAAGGCCTACATTTTTTATTTAAAAAAACTAAAAGTAATGCTAACGGAAAGTTAATTCCGTCAAATATTTCATCCATTTAGAATTTGTTTAAAACTTTTTAAAACATTAGAGTTTAATTTAAACATTTCAAAATATTAGCATTAAAGTTGTATTCTATTATTATCCTTGAAGTTCAAAATACACTTTTAACCTAAATTTAAGATGACCTCTGTCATTATCTCTTATACTATTTTACCCTTTAACATTTTTAAAATGGAATATTTTGTCCTAACTTTGTCAAATAAATATTATGGCCTTGTTTGACAATCAACTGATTGCATTTAGTTGTTAGTTGATTCTATCAGCTGTTAGATGATAGCTGATTATATCAATTGATTTGACCAGCATATTACATTAGCTCTTTGTTAAAGATGTTTGGTAAAATTAGTTGTTTAGTATTAGCTGTTCATATGTAAAATGACTTATGAAGACATGACTTTAAAAAAATTATAAGGATATGAATATTATATATTTTAGTAGCCATATGTCTCTAGTTTAATTTGTAGCCATATGTCTCTAGTTTAATCTAAACTTAAAATCATCCCATTTGGATATATACAGATCAAGTTATGGCTAAAATGTAGATGCCTGTTCAGTGAAACCACTCCATTTTAAGAAATTCCAGCTCATTTCATCATTTTCATCATAAACTCATCAATTAATCACTATCAATCCTTTCATAATGAATTTAGATGTCCATGAAATTTGGTGAAGAGAAAAGACAATGTGTAAGGAGTTTGTGGTTCAAATTTCAAGTCAATCGGAGGTTCAGAGAAGAAGTTATGGTCAACAGAGTGAATGATGTTCAAAACTGTCAAAAAATCTCTACACTCCCACTGTCATAGTCGTGTTTGTGCACGATCGTGCATTTCCAAATATCTCCTTTATGTCACGATCTTACAACTCCTCTGATGTTCCCTTCTGTCACGATTGTTCTTGCAAGTCCTTTAAGGTTTCCTCTCTGTCACGATCGTGCTTGTGCACGATTGTGACAGACGATCTTTCCCAAATTTTACAAAACAACATATTTTTCATCACTTCTTCATTTCTTTTGCTTAGTCTATCATTTATAACTTATGTCCTCATTATTTCCTCTTCATTCTTACTTCCATTTCAACTCAACTCATTCAAACACAAATCAAAATTTATGATTGATCATAAACATTAAAAACAAAACATATCATACATGCATATTCATCATATTTTCTGCACTTCTTCATTTTCTTTAACGCCTTCATTTCATCTCTAACTATCACCTTAATCTTTTCCATTTCAAGACATCACATTACACTAGCCTTTTCTTTAACTCCTACTCACTTTAATCCATCTCTATAACACCCAACGAGATCCACGTATATAAACAGTAAAAACAGAGCATAAGCATATCATCTTTTCATGAAATTTCTACACTCTGTTTACATTATCATAATGATCTTTCTATCTCAAAAATCATCTTAACAACAACCTATGAAAGGTTAACCATCTCATATGCAGAAATAAAACATTTATATGCAATGTTCATCACTCACGATGTGTATGAATAATGACCACTATTCTCATGATCATTTAATATCCACTAATCACCATATTTGTTTCATATTCATATAACTCATGAGAATTAACATGTTAATTAAGTCACCCCTATGACTAGCCACAGGGTGAAGTCACCCCCGTGACTAGCCACGAGGTGACTTAGTCATGGCTAGTCACGGGGGTTCACAGGGTTGACTTATTAAGTCACCCCGTGACTGGCTAGTCATAGGGGTGAATGGGTTGTTATTTCTTCCGCAAAACTTGCAAAAGAAGTGATGAAAAATCTTGACTCCATGTTTTCTACAAGGCCTTGTGTATTTTGTACGAGTATCTTATCTTATGGTTATAAAAACGTAGCTTTTGCCTTATATGGAGAGTACTGGAGACAAATGAAAAAGCTTTATATTCTTGAGGTTGAAGACCAAGGACCTAATCTAGTTTTACTGTGAGAACCAAGAAATATGAGAGATGCAGGGAAAGAGCCAAGGAAAACAAAAAATGAGACGGTCAAAGAGTAAAGCGTAAAGATGGCAATATCGACATTAAAATAAAAACTATTTGCTAATTACGTCAAAACACTTCTGTAGAGGAACTTCTTCAAAATCAGCTGGTTGGATTAGCTGACCAAACAACCCAAACAACTTTGTTATAAAGTCAACCAGCTGATTTGGGTAAATTAACTATTTTTTAGCTGATCAGCCAACAACCAAATGGGACCTATATCTCTGTTAAGTTGTCAGCTACCAATAAGACATTTGAAGTGTATATAAATAATAATTTTTCATCTTTAAATTAATATGTCTCAAGTTTGACCACTTAAGGTCAGCTGCCAATATGATACTTGACGCGTATATAAATAATAATTTTTCATCTTTAAATTAATTAATGAATTTTTATTTATTTTCTAAAAATTAAAATTAATTAATTTCTTATTTTTTCCCCTAAAACATTACCCAACTGAATCCCTAATTTTATCTTAATTTACATATGTTTTCCTAACTCGATTGAATCCCTTCATGGTTCTTCTTGCTTCTTCTTATCTTCTGCCACCTTTGGTCTCCACTCACTCCAGACACGTCTTCGTTCTGCAATTGCTCCAGTCTAGATATCTTTGTTCTTAAGTTGAGGTATCATCTTCTCCATTCATTCCAGTCGCGGCTTCGTTCTCTAGTCCAAGTATGATTTCGTTCTTTAGTCGCTCCAATTGAGATATCTTCATTCTCTAATTAATGTGGTCTTTAAACTTCCACTTTGGAGATTGTGTCTTATGGTTGGACCTTTCTATTTATATGATAATGTGTTATTGGGGTTACCAAAGGTAGAAGCTTAGTTCAAAGGCATTTTGCTCACTCGCTCATGCACTATTTTCTGTCTTTTCTTTTATATAATGTTCATATATTGTTTCATATCATATATTCTTCTAGTGTTTTTCAGGGAATTGTGAGTGCTTCCACCATTATAAAGCAACACTTGTTATAGTTGTTCAAAGGAAAAGTATAACTTTATCATATTGTTCTAATTAAGATTAGCACTTTTCAATTATTAATATCTTTCACTTCTAGATCTACAGATGCTGGAAATGAATCCCTAATATAGTGAGAAAGTGTCAGGATCAAAAGATTGGATCAAGTTTGCCACTTGAGAGTTATGATATACTAAATGCTAGTCGGGTGAATGTGCCATATGTCTATGTTTGTTTTCTCCCAAACAAAGAAAATGGCTTCCTAATTTGTCTCCTTTACAATTTTTGAAAAATAGTTAACAATGTCATTGATAAAAGTTTGTATTTCCATTATGAATAGGATATTAATTTGTTAGTGACTAATGGTTATTTCCATATTGTTAATAGATGGTCATACCTCCTATTGTTACTTGGTTATATTGTGGCATATAGTGGGAAAATGGAGCAATCAAGACTGGAAACGTCACTTTCCGGGTCTCCAACTAACAATGGTCAATGCTTATGCAGATTCAATGCTTGTTTAAGGACTTCATGGAGTTAAAAAAATCCTGGTTGTAGGTTTTAAAGGTTCCTAAAATATCCGATTAGTAACATTTTGTTATGCTATTCAATATGGGAATAAAAATAGATTAATGAATGTTTGTTTTAGTTATGCTTACAATATTGGAAGTTGCAAGTTCTTTCATTGGCATGACAATGCTAAATTAAAGCACCAATTATTATTGAGCTACAAAGAGACAATTGAAGACGGGGTGTGTGAGGGAGTTGTTAGGAGAACAAATAAGGAGGAATAGAGGGAATAAATCGAGTTAGATGAAAAAATAAAGAAAATAGAGTATAAATTAAAGCTTGTTATGAATGATAACAAAGAGTTGAAGAAAATACTAATGACATTTTGTTGTTATATTTTTACCACTATTGAAATCTTGGGGCTAATATGATTGCTTTATAGGAATTCATATATTAAGAATGTTGTATATGAATGGAGATAATGTGAGAAGTACTTGCATTGTACACGAAACTTTAGTTAATATATTTTAGTTACTCCATTCATACATAAATACACATGTAATTACATTCAAAATGAAGTTCAAATTGTGACAATATGTTTAAAAAGACAATCATAAAAAGATAATATGCAAAATTCCATTTGATAAGCATAAACTTATAAGTCTATAACTTTGACATTTATAAACTTGTAAATCTAAGATTAATAAAATAAAATGTTGCAATTCTAAATCATAATAGATCCAACCAAAATGTTCCTAACATACTTCAAAGTGGATCCAACTAGAATGTACACAAAAATAACAAATGGATCTAACTAGGATATACATATACAAAATGGATCCAATTATAATTCTCTACCAACGAGAATTACCAAAGAAAATTATCTACAAATTAGAATTAAATCCAACCAAAATTACATACAATTTTTACAATTATGCACCCAAAAGATAATGGATCCAACCAGAATTCTCCACAACCAACTCATGCAACTATTTTTCATTTAAACTTTGTTGACTTCCAATTTGAATGCTAAAAGCTTGTTGGTTTGAATTTCTCATAGCTTTATTTGTAAGCTTGCTCTTGCAATTGTCTCGATGCTATACTTGGGGCTTCCTTCCACCTCAACCCTCTTTGTTGAAATGATAGTTGAAATGTGTTTGGATCAATTGATCCAAATGTTCTCTTTCTCCTCAATGGTGGAGGTGAAGTTGTAGATGACTGTTACCAACAAGGTTAACCAATACATAGAATAAGAATAATATACATGACTAATAATAATATATGATAATTGAAAATTATGTTAAACTAACCTTAGCTCTATCGAATTTAGAAGGTTGTCTATAAGAAATTGTTGTTATTGTTGAACTTGCTCCTTCTATAATAGCCTATGATGATTCTTCACTTGTTTTAGTTAATCTTTATCATTTTGCCTATTCATCTTAGGGCTACCAAGCATACATCTTTTTAAAGGTGGATGTATCTCCTCATAGGTGTTTAGTAGCTAGAATTTTTTTCCCCTCTAATTGGTTGCAAAAAAATATCATAAAATTCCATTAACCTCCTTCTATAATAACGATCATCTATACATGCCTCTAGTTGGTATCTGGTATGAAAAATGGTAATTGTATGACTACAAGGATACCTATAGAATTGTTATACCCTACAATTATAAGTTTGCTCCCTCCCTAATTAGACAACATGTGTATAATCTCCATTAGTCCCTTCATACTTTCTATTCCCATTCCAAATAACTCTCAACCTTATTGTATCCTTTTTATTTTTGTTCAGTTTTTTTATCACATCAAGTGTTATATCCCCCTTCCATCTTTTAGCTTGCTCCTTAAAGTCATAATGCCTCTTCATTAACATGGTTCTAATTGTCTCCAACATGCTAATGATATGGTGATCTCTAGCTACTAAAACCTAAGAGTTGGATGTCTTACTCATGTTGTTGTCCATAAATAGAAAGTTGGATTTAATGTTTAAAAATTCCTTTTCTATGTACACATCCTGGTGCAAGTTGGTTTAATTTACTGTGCCTATCATTTCTGTGTGAATGTTGCCAGGCATAATCCCATAATGCTTTCTTAAGATCCTTTCCCTTCCATTTCCTTACCCAGTTATGATATATATGCTTGTAAACATCTTCTGTGTAGTAAAGGGCAATACATCATTCCCGGCTCACATGAGTTCCCATAAATTAAGAACAACTAGTTAAAAATGTTCATAGTTGTAAATATGTAAAAATAACTTTGATTTGGATGAATTACCTTTTGCATATTAGAAATCATAGTTATTCCTTCACCATCTCCAAGCTTTAATTCAATAGCTAATTGCTCTATAAACCATGTCTATGTCTTAGTATTCTTAACCTGAACTACTCATGCAATTGGATAAAAGCGTCAATTTCCATAAACTCTTATGATACTTAGAAATTGTCCCTGTTACTTTGTTTTCAGAAAACATCCATCCATACTAATAATTGGTCGTAACTTCTTCCACCCCTTCTTTATTGCATCAAAATACACATATATTCTCTTGACATCAATTTATCTTCATCCTTTCTAAGTTAAAGCTCTATCGTAGAACCTCTATTTATTTCTTTCAATTAAAAAATATAACCATAAAACTTTGCATATTTGTTATGCTGCTCTCTTGCTTTTGCCTTAAGTACCTTCCTCCTTGCTTACTTATTCATGTTGGAATTAACATACAAATTTGATTTTTCTCTACATTCTTCAACTATTTGCTTTATTTTAATGCTTGACTTGTCTAAGATTTTTCCTTAAAGTGTCATGTGATAAAGTTGGATGTAACCATCCTTGGCTTTTTTGTTAGATTTCAAGTATGCTATAGATTGTAAGTTTTCAAATTCAAGCATTTATCTTTTCTATCGTATGAACCATATAGCTCAAGTGGATAACCATTATGTATCTTATCATTTTCGCTTCATTCCTCTTAAAACTCAAGTTAAATCCTATTGTTGTTGCATAATTAGCAATTGTTTAAAGTTTTTAGCGCTATCAAAACCATCCCTAACATCCATTCACTTGCAATGACTCCAGGAATATGTCTATTACTTTCATTGGGTCGCCTTAAAGCGACATCTAATTCTTCATCATTAGGATTCATCACTGACTAAAAGACTCTCAAGATTAGAAGAGTCAATATACATTAATTCATTGATCTGCATTAATACTAATGTTGAAAATTGAGTCAAATTCACTTCTATCATAAACAATCAACTCACTTTTATCTTAAGCACCCATTTCACACCCTAAATCTTCACCACCCAAATCACTTCCATCTTACGCACCCATAGCAGAATCATCATCACTCATTTCAACATCACCACCAAGATCTCCCAAATCGCCTCCATCACCCACTCCAACATTAGTATTACCTTCCACATCTAATCCAATTCTTTATGACCTCTCAAATTAACTCCTACACCACTCTCACAACCTAAATCAACTCCTACACCACTATTATAACTTATATCCACTCCATTATCACCTCCCAATTCCATAATCATCTCATTTTCATGCCATTTATCATGCCACATTAACCTTGGTAAGCATGGTGTTGGTTTATCTATATGCTCCAAAGAAAAATCAACCATACCAAGTTCCTTTAACAATTTAATAAAATCAATTACACTCTTATTAAATTTTAACGTCCTCAAACCTTCTTCCAACCCTTTATTAGGAATCAAATATCATGCACTAATAATATTTGTATATCTTAAAATAGCACCCATTTCACCTACCCCTCTCAAACTCATATAATACAAGTCTATGTTGTCAAAATTTTCTAATGGCTTATTAACATACTTGTGTACCCTCCTGAATAAAAGTTCCACTATAAAATATCCCCATACTAGCTCTTCCATTTACTATCATCCTATATAGATAAATTTGAAAAAGAAATAGTTATTATAGAGGCAACATGTGATTAAAAATCAACATATGAATATTTAAAGAACATGATAACTGCTCATGTTCTATAAAATATAAAAGTGACAATTGCTTATGTTTTATAAAAGTTAAAAAGTGAACAATTATACTCTTATTAAACGCAAACCAAGGCAATCATAAATATACTGTAGCAAAGGTAAAACACAAAGCTCAAATACTATACATATTTGTAATTATTGAATATTTCAATTGATATATGTAAACAACAAAAGTTCCAACTATAAAAAGACAATATATAATATATAATAAAGTATGAAAATGAATTATTTATAAATAATATTTTAGAATCACTTGAACATTCACATTTTAAATTTTAAGTGATTAAAGATTTCAAGTTTTGGATGAGCCTAAAAGCAAACATAATTAATATGAAGAATTAGGAATCAAAATGGTGGTTATATTCTAGTATTACCAAATCAACCAAATGACATGGTAAGTTTCTCTATCTTTCTGGCAAGCCAACTCCCAACCTATTAATATATAACGAAGTTAAAACAATGAGGGGAAATAGGAGTTTAATGAAAACATTTGGTCAAACATTTGATGATTACACTTAAGAATATACATAACTAATCATGCATAAAGTAGATGGTTATGTCTCCTAGTAAAAAGTTCAAGTGGAAGATAAAGAATGTCCCTACTTTCCCCAAAATGGTAAAAATTATAGGCATGTTTTAAGCATTGACATTAATTATTTAGTATTGGTAATGGAATCTCTTGTCAATGAGATTTTTCAGAATTGTGCATAATAGTTACTAGTGGTTATGTGTGAAACTTCTTAATTGTTTATTTAAAAAAACAATAAAGATGAAAATAGTCATTGCAAAGGAGATATTGGCTATGAAATCATATGTAAAGGAACAAAGTTGAGTGTTATATGAGTATTAACTCTAAAATACTAAAGGGTTATATACAAGAATCTTATTAAATAAATACTTAATGGAACTTGCTTTCATTAATATTTAAATAAACAAATTTGACCTAGATTCTCTTAAACTTTCGCTCTGTGGATAAGTATATAAATCATTACTTATTTTATATTAATGTGATTAATCATTTGACAAGATTAAATTCAAGTTTTCAATAAATAGGTGGTAAGAATGACAAAAAGAAAACATTTGTTAAATATTGATATAACACGAAGTGAAATTCATTGATAAGGAAAAAACAAGAAAGTAACATACATAAAAAGTAGATAGTTAGAGAATATTAGGAAAAACAATTGTAAAAAAAGCAAGCAATAAAACTATATGTGAACTCAAGACATATGGTAAGTATTTAGGTCACAGGCAAATGCAATCTTAGCTTTATTTAAAAGTAATTATCTTAGTGTAATAACATTCTCAGATTTTAAATACTTAAAATGAATACAAGTCATTTAAACTTCTACAATAACGTTACACTAAATGTATGACTGACAAATGATGTAATTTTGCTAAGAATAGTGAACAAAAATGAACTATATACATGCATTAAATAAATATGATAGATACATAAAAAAATCCAATTGCATAACCACTTTCATATAAAAGATGTCTCATCCACCAAAAGTATATAGAATTAAAGAATTTAAACAAGTATAGTGCATCTTCAGAAAAATGGGCATAATTGCATGTTACAAGATCATACCAATCTCAACAATTCAAATGCCTTCAAATGTATGTCTCATCCATAAGACTGAATCTAGAGTATTGGAATTAGGATTGTAGAAAGGTACTGAGAACATAATATCAACAAAATCCTTATGATTTCAAGTCCATATATTATGAAAAGAAAATTATATTAATGTAAGACCACAAGGTGAAAATGTTGGACCACTAACCTTCAATTTTATAATCCAAAACAAGAGGGGTCACAAAGGGGACCACCAAGTTTAAATTTTTCAGGGGAATGCATTTTCATATTGAAGAACCATTGCTTGAAATGAAAACTAAATTTTAAGCTGTTAGTAGTGTGCCCTAGGCCAATGGACATATGTGATTCATGTATTAACATTATGATTTGTTAATAATATATTAT
>JANZLC010000001.1:18548672-18569057 GCA_026413385.1 Erythroxylum gracilipes
GTTTGTTTGGGCCTGTAAATATTCTTTGAATTTGTTTCTGGAATTATGAGATGTAATATTATGCGTGTTAAGTGTAAGTTTGTTTGTTCTGTCTTGGGTGGCATCCATGTATCCTCCCAGGGGGTATTTGGGTGTTACATCCTCATAAGTCAAAAACCAATAATTCAAGTTTTAAAAATACACAATTACACAATACACCTCTCCATCTTATATAATATAACTCTTTTTATATGATTACATCATACACAATTTAATTTTATCTAATACAATTCAACATAAGTCAAAAACTACCAATTCAAGTTTTCAACATACATAATTACATAATACGCATGTCTATCTTATATAATACAACTTATTTTGTATGATTATATCACACAATTCAATTTCATCCAGTACAATTCACCAGAAGTCAAAAACTAACAATTCAAATATTTAACATACATAATTACACAATAACACATCCCCTATATTTAAGATATCACAATTAAGTTTTAACAACTTGTTTTTTTTTCCCAAAAAATTTTATTTAACAACTCGTTTTTGCAATCTTTTCATTTACAGAAATCGCAAGCAAGCAATAGTAATATTGTGTCCACATTTTTATCTATGCACATCATATATATGTTGTACCTTTTAAGAGTTTTTTGCTTTAATTATGTTGAAATATATGATTCATAAATTTGAATATATGGCGTAAGAAACTAAGAATGAAATAATGAATCAATATATGAAGAGTAGATATATATCACTCCCATTGTACATTGGCTAGAAAATAATAATAACTTGAATGTTCAATGCAATACTCTCTAAAAGAAGCATTAGATAGCACATTCCTCAGTTGGTATAAAGTATTAAAGTCATTCTGTTATGTTGATTTTATAAACTTTTATTATAACAATAAACAAAAGGTTATGTAGTGACATGAATATTGATACATATGAGAATATTATTAGGGCTTAGTCATTTCTTTATAATACAGATCTTAGGACTTAATCAATATATTTATTGTGATGGCCCAACTAGATAAATTGAGTGGTAAAGACTGAATACATATAATATTATAAACCAAAAAGATAGAGCTTCATAATTACAACATTATTAAAACTTGATGTGGCATCTTAAATATAGGGAAAACTGTTAAAACTTAATTTCCAACAATTTCAACCATCACAATTCACAATTCACAAACATATATAAATAATTTCTGTTTCCAACAATTTCATCTCAACCATTACAAAATATACATAAACGATTTCCGTTTCCAACAATTTTGAACAATTTCAATTCAAATATCACAAAACATTCATAAACAATTTCCAACAATTTTCAATAATTTCATTTCCAATAATTTCAATTCAAACATAATAAAACATATATAAACAATTTTCATTTCCGACAGTTCCATTTACAACAATTTCTATTTCTGAAAATTTAATTTCCAACAAATTTTAACAATTTCAATTCAACCATCACAAAATATACATAAACAACCAAATATAATGTAATTATTTTTCAAATTTTAGATAAAAAAGCACACCTGAAAAATCTAAAAATTCAATTAATTTTCAGATTGAGTCGGGTCGGGTTAGATCTGGATCTATTCTACGTTTGACGATTCGGGATAGGGTTGATGGCTGGAAATGTTGTTGGACGTCAGTGGTGGTGTGCTGTGTGGAGGAGAGTGGCATGGTGCGGTGGCGTCATTAGATGGAGGAAAGTGGTGTGGTGGTGGTGTGGAGGAGAATGGAGAGTGGTGCAGTGCTCTTGTTATCGCCGGAGAGAGAGAGGCAACCGTCGAAGAGGAGAATGAGAAAGAGAGAGTGGGAGTATGTGAGAGAGAAACAAAAAAATGGAAGGAGAGAGCAGATGAGCGTTAGGCGGGTAGGGGTTTTGAAAATTTTGATTTCTTTTTTCATTTTTGCAAACAAGTTCTTGTAATTTCAAAAAATCACGGTATCAGTTATATATATTTTGAATACCGGTTGGTATCGCTAACCTCAATTCTGTTCCATTTTTCAACCGGTATGGAACGACATTCACATCCTTGCTCAACGTTTAAATGGAAGTGAGACCCACTTCTATTAACCCTACGTGGGTTCTACTTTAATAAAATTAAAAAAAACTGTTCAACTTTAATAAAATTTAAAAAATCTACGTCAGCAAAAAAAGTCAAGTCGGCATTTAACTGACAGAGGCCTAACTCTGTAAGTAGTTCCATCCTGTCAAGGGCTGTTTTGAACTTTTTTAAACGTTAGAGTTTATTTTGAACGTTTTGCAAATGTTATGATTTATTTTTATCACACCAAAATGTTAGAGTCCAACTTATATTTTAGTGTAAACTTTGGGAGCTAAAGTTTTGAAAAGGTTTAGTTTAGCATTTGTTTAATAGTTTGATCAATTTCATATAATTATTTGATTATGAAATAGAAATATTTACCCTATAAACTACACTTTTATTTTCCTAATTGATGCCATCATGGTGGTTAACTTCTAACAATTAATAGAATTTAATGTTAGTCAATTAAGGAGTGAATTACATAATGCCAACCGAATTTTCAGTTGAAGTAAACATATTTTATGGAAATACAATGTCAATATTGCAAAATGATAAACAAGAAAAGGAGAGAAATTGAGGCACAACATAAGGTAGTAAATGCCAACCCTTCTAGGACAATCGGACCTTTTGTACAAGGTCCATTGTCCTCTTATAGTGGACCCCAAAGGTTGGCTAATTGTTTTCAACTAACAAAAATAATAGTTCAATTCAGTTTCCTTATCTTTTTTTCGTAAACAAAGATGACTCCTACTAGAATTAAATTAGCACACTAAAGTAATCACTTCTCAGTCAGCCATCCCATTTCAAGCTAATTTTCTAAAAATTATTATTTTAAATATAATTTGTATCTTTTTTTTTTTTTTCTGAAAATGGTTTTTTAATATATCTAAAATTTGAAGGAACTAGAAAAGGTCTTTTCTTCTTCTTCTTCTTCTTCTTTTTTCACAAACCTCAAAACTCGTTTGTCGACGTCGTCTCTGTTGGGTTTTTTTTGAGTTCACTTCAGTTGAGTTCATTCTTGGACTGCTGAAGCTCCTTCTGTGGTTCCTCACATTGGCTTCCTAAATCTTAAACAACAAACCCCTCCTTAAACCCCCTCGAAACTGCACCATCCAACAAAACCCTGCTTAAACCCCAAAAGACTACCCTATCTCTACAACTACAACTGATACTTTTGTTGAGTCAAATGAGTAAAAGGGTCTTACTGACCCTTCGCTCTCACTCCAGTTCTTCTCTGTTATTGTCTCCTTCGTCAATTCCCATATGCCATTCACCGTTTTTGTCCAACCACTCTCTTCTTTCCCGCCAACATATAATCTTTAGCATCGCCAGATTCGTCTCGGCCTCTTCATCGGACAATATGCAAGGACTGGTGGATCCCGACGACCCCATTTTGCTGGAGAACTATCAAGATGTGTCGTTTTCTAGGGAGGAATTTGCTTTTTTGCGGGATTCCCTGTCGAAACCCGATGCCTCTGTGCAGAAGTTTGACAGTGGTAAGCACTCAAAGGACGCTATTGTGATTGCAGATGCTATTTTGAATAACAATGATGTCTTCGGGAGTAAAACCCAGAAATTTCTTCGGCAATATAGAGAGAAATTGAGCGAGACTTTGGTAGCTGAAGTGTTGAATCTAATAAAAGACCGTGAATTAGGCGTCAAGTTTTTCATTTGGGCAGGGAGGCAAATTGGGTACAAGCATAGTGAACACATGTACAATGCATTGTTAGAGATAGTGGAAGGGAATAATGGTTATGGAGAGAAGGTACCTGATGAGTTATTGCGTGAAATTAAGGATGAAGACAGGGAATTGCTTGGGAAATTGCTCAACGTCTTGATTCGTAGACGTTGTCAAACTGGCATGTGGAATGTCGCTCTGGAAGAGTTGGGTAGGCTCAAAGATCATGGATACAAGCCCTCAAGACTGACTTACAATGCTTTAGTTCAGGTGTTTTTAAGAGCTGAGCGGCTGGAGACGGCTTATTTAGTTCACAGGGAGATGGCAAGTTTGGGTTATACTATGGACAGGATTAGTTTGGGTTATTTTGCACATTCCCTCTGTAAAGCAGGGAAATGGAGGGAAGCCTTGAAGTTGATTGAGAAGGAAGATGTTCTGCCTGATACAGTGCTTTATACGAAAATGATATCAGGGTTATGTGAAGCTTCACTTTTTGAAGAAGCTATGGAATTCTTAAATAGGATGCGGACATCCTCTTGTCTTCCTAATCTTGTAACTTACAGGATATTGCTTTGTGGGTGTCTAAAAAAGGGAAAACTTGGTAGGTGTAAGAGGATTCTTAATATGATGATTCAGGAAGGCTGTTACCCAAGCCTCGGGATATTTAATTCTCTTGTTCATGCCTACTGCAAATCTGGAGATTATTCTTACGCATATAAGTTGCTTAAAACAATGGTTAAATGTGGGTGCCAGCCTGGTTATGTGGTTTACAATATATTGATCGGAGGTATTTGTGGCAATGAGGAGTTGCCTAGCTTAAGTTCACTGGAGTTGGCTGAGAAAGCCTATAATGAAATGCTTAATGTTGGGATCATATTGAATAAGGTCAATGTGAGCAACTTTACTCGATGTCTTTGTGGTGCTGGAAAATTTGAGAAAGCTTTTAATGTTATTCATGAGATGATGATTAAGGGCTTTATACCAGATACAAGCACATACTCTAAAGTAATTAGCTATCTCTGTAATGCAAATAAAGTGGAGAAAGCTTTTTTATTGTTTCAAGAAATGAAAAACAATCATATTCTTCCTGATATCTATACATATACAATGTTAATTGATACCTTCTGTAAAGCTGGCCTAATAGAACAAGCTCGAAAATGGTTTGATGAGATGGAAAGAGATGATTGTAGCCCAAATGTGGTGACTTACACTGCTCTTATACATGCTTACCTTAAAGCAAGGAAGGTGTTTGATGCTAACGAAGTTTTTGAGATGATGTTGTCCAGAGGTTGCATGCCGAACATTGTCACTTATACAGCTTTAATTGATGGCTATTGTAAGGCTGGAGAACTTGAAAAAGCTTGCAATATTTATGCAAGAATGAAGGAGGATAATGTGAATACCCCGGAGGTAGATATGTATTTTGAGAAAACTAATCCTGATTCTAAAGAACCAAATATTTTCACTTATGGAGCATTAATAGATGGATTGTGCAAAGCACACAAGGTGAGAGAAGCACACGACCTGCTAGAAGCTATGTCTGTGGAAGGTTGTGAACCTAACCATATCATTTATGATGCTCTAATAGATGGATTTTGTAAACTTGGTAAGCTTGATGATGCACAAAAAGTACTTTCCAAGATGCTGGAGCGTGGTTATAGTCCAAATGCATTTACTTATGGATCTTTGATTGATAGATTATTCAAGGAGAAAAAGTTAGATCTTGCCTTGAAAGTGTTGTCAAAGATGCTAGAAAATTCTTTTGCCCCAAATGTTGTTATATATACCGAGATCATTGATGGCCTGTGTAAAGTTGGTAAGGCTGATGAAGCTTTTAGACTTATGGTTATGATGGAAGAAAAGGGCTGCAATCCAAATGTTGTGACTTATACAGCAATGATCGATGGCCTTGGGAAAATTGGGAAAGTCGACAAATCCTTAGAGCTATTGCAACAGATGGCTTTAAAGGGCTGTGCTCCAAACTTTGTTACCTATAAAGTTCTGATAAACCACTGTTGTGCTGCTGGCCTTTTGGATGAGGCTTGTAAACTTTTAGAAGAGATGAAACAAACATATTGGCCCAGGCACATAGCTGGTTACCGTAAGGTGATAGAAGGTTTCAACCATGATTTCTTAGTATCTCTTGGTCTTTTGGTCGAGATAAGTGACAATGATTCACTGCCAATTCTCCCAGTTTATAGAGTTTTGATTGACAGTTTTATCAAAGCTGAAAGACTAGAGATGGCTGTAGAGCTGCATGAAGAGCTCTTATCACTGTCATCACCACATTCAGCTGCCAATCGAAGGATGTATACTTCCTTGATTAAGAGTCTCTCACTTGCTCATAAGGTTGACAAGGCATTCGAATTGTATGCTGACCTGATTACAAGGGGCAGTATTCCAGAGCTAGGCATATTATCTCACCTTCTTAAGGGGCTCTTTAGGGTTAACAAGTTTGCTGAAGCCCTTCAGCTTTCAGATGCCATATATCGGATGGTTAGTTTCTCAAAATAATCTTCTGTTGGTGATGAATATGGCTTCTTATACAACATATTTGATCTTACGTATCATCTATTATTTGTAAATAGGATGTAAGAATCATAAACAGCATGTTGATCAAGAAAGAAACATGGAGAAAGTGGAATAATTTTTCCAGACAATGAAAATGAAACTTCTTCTATCACACTCCATAAAAATGACCTTAATTTCTGGAGGAATTCGATGTTCCCTAAATCATTCTTGATCAAAACTATGTCTTTAGTTATTATTGTTATGTATTAATGTGGTAAAACCTTTTGTCCTCCCTTTTTCTGCTGAGGTTCTGATTTGTTAACTGAATAGGAAATCATATATTAGCTTTGAAGTCATGAAAGGATTTTAGACTTTGTCATACTTAAGGACTTGATAACAAAAGATTGTCATTCAGGTTCTCTAGTTATTTATTATGAAGTTAAAAGAGTGGTTAGCTCATTCTGTAAGTTCCCTGCTTGATAATTAAAGGCGGTCTTCTATGTAATTGATTGTTTCATTGGCCAAGTCTTTAGAATATCAAATGTGTCTCCCTGATTTATACTATTTTACTTCATCAGAATATATGCATCAATGTTCTGCATGCTAGAAAGCACTTTTCTGTTTTGTATTGTTGATCGTTTCCAACTTGGTTCCTTCACATGGTCTGATCTGCCTTGCTAAAATGCTCCATTCTGATTGTTCGCAAGTGATACTTTAATCTGACATGATCAAATTATCTGTAGTTCCATAGTTTTGGTGGACTTATTGTTCCTCTAGCTCTTGTGGAAATGATTTGGATATTCATTGCTTTTTCCGTTTCCTTTCTAAAATTATTCAAGTGAGATTATATGAGCAGGCCATCTAAAGCTTGGTAATGTTGGATCTGTATTTTCAAACAGCATTATCACTTAAACCAGAAATCATCTGTAATTTCCTACGTGATGTCTTTTTTGGACATTTTTTTTTTATGTGGGTCAACCAGAAATAGTTTTTCTACTAGTTAGGAATAAGGTTGCGTACTATTGGACCTCCTAGACCCCGCGTATTAGCGGGACTTTCATTGAGTTGTTGTTGTTGTATGTTTTTCTTGGACATGTATTCAGATGTCCTGTGCTTATACTTTTCTGCACTTGAGCAGGATGTCAACTGGGTACAGGCAGATGAGGCAGATGATAAATATTAGCTCAAGCATGTGATTACTTCACGGCCCTTCAATTGTTTTGCCCACAGATCAGCAAATTTTAATCAACCTGATCAATCAGTAGTGCATCTCAATTTTTTCCGGAGATTGACTAGGGAGAGGATATGATCCCTATATTGACAGGGAAAAGACATGATAAAATAGTGCATGGATAATGTACAGATGTACAAAAAACTGAGGATTATTGTCTAAAGCAGCTATGCATGAAGAAAGGTATAATTATAACAGGTGAGCTTGGTTTTGAGGAACTTCTCTCATCAGATATGTAATTTAATGCAGCTGGTGCCCTTTAAAAAGCATGGATGTGGATAAAACTGAGAACTGATTTGGCTTAGAAATGTTGACAGTTTTAAACATAGCAGTACTATGAGCTGATTGTTGGCAAAACTATACTGCAATGAGAATTCATTTAGGTACGAAAACAGTTTATTATGATAAAAGATAAATAAATAAACCTTAACTTGTTCTGAAGATTCACTGGTTTTCTGAATTATAGATTGTAAAAGTGAAAAATAGATATTCTAGACAAGGAATAAGCTGATTGCTTAATATCAGATGTTGACGATTATGCACATGTAATAGATTGTTTACAACACAGTACTGCAATGAAAATTTACTTGATTAATAAGCAGGATTCTTTGAAACAGGTGAACTCTTAACTTGTTCTGAACAATTTAGTGGCTTATTTGAATTATAGACTGTAATATATAAAAAAAGCAATATTCTTGCCAAAGTACAATCGGACAAGGTGCTTAATATTAGAATATGCAAATGTTCTTTTTGTTTGGTTGGTCTTCTTGCACTTCATACTTACTCAAATTTATTTTGAACACAGAAGCTGTTTTCATATTGTTGGATTGGTGTCATGTGGCCTGGCCTTATGCATGAGTGTAATGACAACTTCCTCCTTTTGGTTTCATTTACATATGACTGGTTTTACATAATTGTGCCATCAAGATCAGATGTTTTAGCTGAATAAATTTTTAATTCAATCATTGATGGTTTTTGGTTAAACTGCAGGACATCTTAGAGGAGTGGTGTTATTTGAAGCAATTGGCAATAACACAATCCTCTTGCAACATTACTCTTGAGGGGAAGCATTGCTTCAGAATAGGGAATTCAGATAGTGCCAGAGGTATATTTATTCTGATCCTCAAAAGAAGTTAAATTGAACAGTTTGACAAAGGTAATCATCTATCCATTTCAATTCGAAATTACTAGTTCGAAACATAACAAGAGAAATTTTGTTCTTTTTCAGTACACCAGAATAAGGAGTTAGTACTGTTTCATAATTTCAGTTGTCTCTAAGGCCGAACTTCTAGATGTAAATTCAAACTTCAACTGGTGGTATTAATTCATTTTATTGGTAGTGTAATTTTCTCCCATGCGAGGATGAGGATAATCTTAGGAGTAGGTTGCCCTCATTTAAGTAACGCCCAAGGAATGAGCCATATGGAAAGAGATGAAATGGTAGCATCGACTGCCAATCTGTCTCTAATGGCTTCACTAAATAAGACTCTAAAGATTTTGCTCAGATGTCGAGTTTCAGATCTAACTCTTCAATGCACCGAGGTCTGATTTGCTTTGAGGAGTCGAGGTATTGCCAAATGTAATACATGTACCTTAGCTGCTCTGCTACATAAGTCCTCTCATCTCTTTATGCAATGATGCATCTTTCTTCCTAGTGCATCTTTACTTCTTCTGGTCCAACATTAAGTTGATATAGAAATTTTCTAGCTCTCCCTTCTGCCTCTCAAGAATTGCTTGCATTTTAGTGATCTCTTTTTCTCCGTTCATTACCCTAGAATTAGTGTTTGAATGCATTTCTCTCTGGTGTGACTAACCTTTTTCAAATTGGATTTGCAGGAAGACATCACAGAATTTCATGGTTGCTCTTCTTGTTCTCTATGATGCGGCAAGAGCATCCAGATTACTAGATATGGACCGGTCAGTTGCTTTGCAACGCACAAATGCATACAACTAGGAGACCAATGGTTTCAGACCAACAGTTCCAGGACATAGCCCTGGTGGGGGCCATCATACTCCCCCGCCAGCTATTTGCATACTGTTAATGCATACAAAAATTACAGGGCCAACAGTTTCAGACCAACTGTTTCAGGAAATAGCCCAGGTGAAGGCCATCGTACTTCCCCATCAGCTATTGTAAATAAGCCCGAACTAAACCGTTTCTGATTAACATGATCTAACGAAGAATGAGAACTCATGTTCCAATAAACTTTTTGTTGCCAATATCTGGTTTAATGCAAGCAACTTATATCTCTATTTTTTAAAATTTATGATTTATCCTCTTAAAGTTTTGTTTTTGTTTTATCTGTACCCCTAAATTATTTCCGTTAAAAAAACCTAACAAAGAATGAGGAAATGACATTGTGTGAATTATATGACACAATAGCTCTTATGATTGCATCCTTGTGGAGGTGAGTAACATGTTAAGCATATACATGACGCCACAAGAAATAATAGTCTTTCTGATGGCTTTATAAAAAATCCCTTCTTTTCTTACTCTCGTACGAAAGGAAGCGAACAATTTTTTGTGAAAATCACTACATCATAAGTATAGACCCGTATTATGCATTAAGGTCTGTGAAAAATCATAACATTATAAGTATACATCCGTGTTCCTAAAATGTAAAATGTATCACATTTTTGGGAATTTTCAATTAAGGTTTCAATTAGGGTTTACAATTTAAGAAATTTTAGTTATTGGGTAGCTAGGGTTTCAATAAGGGATCTTTAAAATCTTCATTTTTTAAAGAATATTTTTTTTGGTAATTCAATAGATTTTTATACAAAATATAGAGTTATGTACATCATTGGAGATTGCTGGAAAGTAGTCTCTTGTCTACCTAAAGAAAAACCTGCGGAGATGGCCAAGGAAGCTACATCACTTCCTTGCCACTTAAAACCCCCTTCCTTACTGGAATAGGACCTTCCTACCAAGAAACAGAACACACAATTCACAGTGCCTTTTTTTAAAGAATATTATTGTAAGGATATAGCCTAAACCCGTTACAAAGTGTTGTAAGCAATAAAATTGACAATATTCTATTAATAACAATTAGGCTACTACAAGCCAACATTTCTAGGAGTATTCGACTGAAGGTTAATTTTATCTTGAAATTTTTCTAGGCTATATTCCAATTATCTTTCATTCCTTGAGATATTGAAAGTTTAGAGCCCTTGATGTCAACTATAACCTTATCTAATTAATGGTCTTCACTCTAGTATCTTCATGTGAGCTGGCTTGCCCTTTAAACAATCTTAAATTCCTTTCCTTCCATAGATAGTATGTAGCGCATCAAAGACATAACACCATAAGATCTTCTTTATGCATATGAGTTATACCTAAGATCCATTGAAGAATTGATCTCTAACCAATGACTTAGCAATTTAAGTTGCATCGAACTACAATGTCATTTCATATCCATTTAGAGGAATGATAGTCAAAGAAAAGATGGGTTAAGGAATCATTAGAGCCTATACACATCTGACAAAGGGTTAAGATATTGTTAACACTTCCTATTCTATCCAATGTTGATAGTCTTTCCCTCACAGCTAGCCATAAGATAAAAGAGACTTAGAATTAGTAAGTTATTCCAGACTAAAAAATATCAAGGGAATTTGGGAGCCATTTCCCTTATTGAGTTTATACAGGACTTATTAGAGAAGGTAACTGATAAATTCCCAATTCATTAAACTATGTCCTTTATGCTAAGAATTAGGGGGTAAAGAGGGAAGCATTTTAAATTTTTTTTGGCATGCCTATTTTTACAATCCCACCTGTCATCAATGGTTAGTTCATTGATTACATTAGCTAGAAGGAGGAACCTAATACTCAGAAAGTTCAGTAGCTAATAAAGAGGCCCAAAAGGACTCCAATTATCTATCCATAATCTTGTGTGACCACTATTTCCTACCTTGTAGAATATCAAAGGCTGCATGACCCCTTTAAGCTTTAGGATTTGCATCATACTCCAAGATGAGTCACTCTTAGACTTGATGGTCCAAATACTCACGTTTCTCAAGTAATGCCCATTCATCCATTTTACCTAAAGGGATTCCTTATCAGTGACAAGTCTTTAAAGCTTTTCTTTAGAAATAGTTTATTGACAAGTTGAATAGGTCTTCTGCCTAAAACCCCTCATCTTTAGGTACACAAGTGTCTTTCCATCTAACCTTTGCAAAAGGCTTCACATTTAAGTCCCCTTTCTATAAAAAAATTCCTAATGAGCTTTTCAACATCCCTGTTTAACTTCTTAGGAAGACAAAGATAGGATGACTGATAAGTATGTAGCTATTTAACTAAATTAACAAGTTGTAACCTACTTGTAAAAGAGAGACATTTGGAAGTCCAGTTCCCAATTATCCTTCTAATTATATCAAAAACTGGCTAGCAGTCAGAGTGAGAAGTTATCCTTGAGGAGATGGGTATTCTTTATTAAGTAAATAGGGGGAGGCAGATTTTAATTTCCAAACCTATGATTCCTATAAGGTTATAAGTTATGCATGAACCATCCATTGAAATCATTAAAATGCTTTTCCCTTTGTTGATAGAAAGCCCAAAAAGAGTGCTAAACTCATCTAAGGACTTCATTAAACATTCCAAAGAAGTTGTTTTAGTTCCACAAAATAAGAGTAAATCATCAACATAAGCTAGGTGAGTGATTCCACAAATGGTGGAATTTGAAGTCTCTCATTTGACTAATTTTTCTTTGGATTATTTAAAATAATATGTCTATACAAATGGTGAACAAGTAAAGGGAAAAAGGGACCCTTATTTTATACCCTTTACTCCTTTAAATAATGAGTAACTTCCCTATTAACAAACATACCATATTTAACAGCCCAGATCACCCACTTACATATATTATCCGCTTTGGGCCTTGGCCCAACTAAGCCCTCACAGTTTTGCTTTTTCAGAGGCCTTCCCAGGAGGTCACCTATCTTAGTACTACTCTCACCCAAGCACATTTAACCTCGGAGTTCTAATGGGATTCGGTACATTAGGCCATGGAAAACGCGTCTGTAAAGGAGAGGTATCCATACCCTTATAAGGCATACTTCGTTCCCCTCTCCAACTGATGTGGGATCTCATACTCTTCACCCCCCTTAGGGCCCAACCCTCTTTTTGGGGTTCAGCCTAGCTGGCGCAACAGTTTGGGTATCAGCTCTGATACCACCTGTAATATCCTAGATCATCGCTTATAGATATTGTCCGCTTTAGGCCTTGGCCAAGCCAACCCCTCACGGTTTTGCTTTTCCCGAGGCCTTCCTGGGAGGTCACCCATCCTAGTAATACTCTTACCCAATCACATTTAACCATAGAGTTCTGATGAGATCCGATGCATTAGGCCATAGAAAATACGTCTGTAAGGGAGAGGTATCCGTACCCTTATAAGGCGTACTTCGTTCCCCTCTCCAACTGATGTGGGATCTCACACTCTACTTCGTTTCCCTCTCCAACTGATGTGAGATCTCATACTTTCCACCCCCTTAGGGCTTAGCCCTCTTTGGGGTCCAGCCTAGCTGGCACAACGATTCGGGTAACCTGGTTCTAATACCACTTTAATAGCCCAGATCACCCGCTTATAGATATTGTCCGCTTTGGGCCTTGGTCCAGCCAAGCCCTCACTGTTTTGCTTTTCTCGAGACCTTCCCAAAAGGTCACCCATCCTAGAACTACTCTAGCCCAAGTACATTTAACCTCGAAGTTCTGATGGGATCTGGTGCATTAGGCCATGAAAAACGTGTCTGTAAGGGAGAGGTATCCGTACCCTTATAAGGCACTTACAGATATTGTCCGCTTTGAGCCTTGACTCAGCCAAGCCCTCATGATTTTGGTTTTCTCGAGACCTTCCCAGGAGGTCACCCATCCTAGAACTAGTCTCGTCCAAGCACATTTAACCTCAGAGTTCTGATAGGATCTAGTACATTAGGCCATAGAAAACGCGTCTGTAAGAGAGAGGTATCCATACCCTTATAAGGCGTACTTCATTCCCCTCTCTAACTGATGTGGGATCTCACACTCTACTGGGCTATTACACCATAAGAAGTCGTAGTTAGGAACTAGTTAATCCATAAGATGAAGGAGACTAAAAAACCAAAAGCTTTAAGAGATAAGAGAATGAAGTCCTAATCAACCATATCAAATGCCTTGTGAATGTCTACCTTGTTGACGCAGTTACTTCCTGTACCCTCCAAGCGGTAATTTCTAAGTAACTCCTGAGCAAGCAAGATTATATTGCTTATGTTCCTTCCTTCGATGAATACAGCCTGAGCATGATTAAAAAAAGATGGTAAAACTTGCTTAATCCTTGAAGACAACATTTTGCAAATGGTCTTATAGAAGGTGGAGCAATAAGAGATAAGCTTAAACTAATTAAGAGATTTTGGATTTCTAGCTTTGGGAACAAGGTATAAATGAGTGATATTCCAAATAGACAACATTCTATAGAAGGGGAAAATTTTCAAGATAGATTCACAAGAATTTTTTTTCATGAGATCTTTGAAATCTTTAAGTTTTAATTAGGGATTTACTATTAGGGTTTCAATTAGGGTTTGCAATATAAGGAGTTTCAGTTACTGGGTTATTAAGGTTTCAATTAGGGATAGTTGACATATTCGAGTTTCAACTAGGGACTTTTTGTTACGTTTTAATTAGGTTTGCAATTTAAGGATTTTTAATTGCTAGGTTGTTAGGGTTTTAATTAAGGACCTTTGAAATCTTTAAGATTCAATTAAGGATTTTCTATTAGAGTGTTAATTAGGGTTTATAATTGAAGGATTTTCAATTTCTGGGTTGTGAGGGTTTTAATTAGGTAATTTTGAAATCCTCAAGTTTTATTTAAGGATTTTCTATTAAGAATTTCATTAGGTTTTAAATATAAATATTTTCAAGTAATATGTTGTTAGAGTTTCAATTAGGGATCTCTAATATCTTCGAGTTTTAATTAGGGATTTTGATTAAGGTTTCAATTAGGGTTTATAATTTAGTTATTTTTCAATTTTTGGGTTATGAGGGCTTTAATTAGGGATCTTTGAAATCCTTGAGTTTCAATTAGGGAATTCCATTAAGGTTTCAGTTAGCTTTCCAATTTAGGGATTTTAAGAGTCTTAATTGAATATCTTCAAAATCCTCCTATTTCAATTAGAGGCTTTATGTTAGAGTTTCAATTAATGAACTTTAGTTAGGGATTCAATTAGGTGATTTATAATGGGTTTCAATTAGATTAAATTGATTAGAGCTTCAATTAGGTGGTTTTGTTATTTTCATTGTCTGAATGTGTTTTTCTTATAGAGTGGAATGCGAATTATGAAACTAACCATACATCCTTTTGTTGCTTTATTTTCAAGGTAATGAAATTTTAATAAACCAATTTGGTTTTCTGTTCATTTTTATTCTTATGAATTTGATTTATAGTTTGTTTTCATATGTTTCTATATAGTCATCTATCAATTTAAAGGTGGTGGTGTTAGGTTAACTTTAACAATTGTGAGCACTATTGCCTTAGAATCTAGATGATTTAACTTAAGCTAGTATGCTAAATTTCAAGATATTTTAGTCTGTTCTCTATTGTATATGGAATATATAATCTTTTATCACTGATATTCCACGTTGATGTAGTATTTTTCATCTTTAACACTTTATTTGGTTTTGTTCCTTTTTTTTCTCCGTTTCTTATCTAACTCTATATGAGTCATATTAGATAGTATCATCTTTAATGTCTAATCATTCTTTGTTAAACCTTACAACTAACTTTGGTTTTCATTCTTTTTATAATGTTTATACTTTACACTTTAAAATGAAACATAACTAACTGAAACATAATCTTATACTATTATTTTAGGTACTAGTTGAGACATGGATACTACAACTGACCACATAAATATATTTTAATGTTCTTATGTGAATGTTTTTAGTTCAAAATAGATATAATATGTGAAGGTAGATAAACATACTATTTTTAGTACTGAGGTGGATAATATAACCCTAGTTGGTATTGTAGGGAGCCATGGATCTATGCATCACATACATGGCCAAGCCGCGGAAGTGTCGGAATCAAAATTCCAACCCCACGACATCCCCAGAAAATCTAGAATCCATATGCATGTATAAACATTTTATAAGAACATTAAATTACAACATATGTACCTTATAAATACTCCTCCTTACTTGAATCTTCTCCTTGTTTGGGTTGTAGCAAACACCAAACACCTTCCTTGGCTTCTAGAAAGATGCAAAGATGAAGAAAAATCAGTGTGTAAAGGTGGTTAGAGCACCAAATAAGAAGAGTTCAAGTAGATGCTTTAGTGAGAGTTAGATCAAGGCCAAGTTTCATACAATTAATGTCATGCAATAATTGCTTAAAATTGCATGAACAAATCTCATTATCACTCCTCTCAATTCTAGAACTCTTCTGGACCCTTAACCTCTCTATTAAGTGTGTTTTTTGGGTAGAAATTCGTTTATAGGTAAGTGAAGAACTCACTTATGTACTACCTGTCATTAAATTGATCACAATCATGGCTTGCTTAATTGACAGTCATGCACACTTTATTTTTCATCCAATATGTTATGCTTGTGACCCTTAGGTTCCTAGTTATTTTGGTCACTTGAATTAACTCTTAATCTAAGCAAATCATGAAGGGTTTTATGATGCCAATATATTCGAATGTAAGTGGATTAACACTTGAACTCTTTGATAGTTAATTATCTGACTTATGAACCTTTCCATAGTCAATTATCCTGCAATTTGTCCCTTCACACCCGACTTGGTTCAAAGTATGGGCTACGTGTCAACTCTCACTAGACTGATTATGTCAGATCTAGTCCAAATGATGTTAGTTCTTGTCTTGGGGATCTTATTACTCTATATGTCATTGAAGACTCTCTTCACGTCACATGATTTCTCTGGCCATAGACTCCCGAGTAATGACCCCGACAAGAGGCCGTGGGTATCGCCTCCTTCTATTAGGAGTGGTGAATCCTTTATTGGCTACCTAATTACCTTCAAATACCAATAGCTATACCCAATCACCACCCTATGAGCGACCTCATCTTGAGGCAACAAGAAATGGTGTCAAAGCACAAGATCAATATCCAAAATATCCTTGAGTACCTCAAGTCTAAGGATATTTGCATCATTGTTATGATGAGATTAATCACTGACATTTGGTAGATCATCTATATGATAATCTCATAGTGGGTCATCTGATGTACTTACTACTCTTAGTAAGCATGCACGTGTTAACTTTAAACATCTCATGCTTACAGTTTATGAGATCCACTGGTTGATCAAATCAAGGAGTATAACATGTCCTAGTCTATTCAGATTAACATTGTCCTGTCTCATTAATCCTATGACTAGGGATAATTTAGATACTAACATAATTGTACATAATAAGAATCTCATTATCATGATCTCATCATGATTTCCTTCATGCTATTTTTTGTATCATGAACTTCACTAATTCGATTTAACAATGACATCAATTCATAAATAAATAAACATCAAATTAATGAAAATTGCCTTTTTCTTTATTAATCAAAATAAAGTTTATACAAAAGTGCTAAAGGTGATTGCCTTTATAGCACTACTCTAACAATCTCCCACTTGCACTAAAGCCAATCACCTTTGTATCTAATACCATAAGTGAGTATACTAGAATCAAATCTCATTTGAGGAAGTGGCTTAGTCAAAGGATCAACGATGTTCTAAGTTATGGGCACTCTTTCTATCTTCACATCACCTCTATCAATGATCTCCCTGATAAGGTGATATCTCCTGAGTACGTGCTTAGACCTCTGATGAGACCTTGGTTCCTTGGCTTAAGCAATAGTCCCATTATTGTCATAATACAACAGTATCGGGTCTACAATGCTCGGAACCACTCCAAGTTCCATAACGAACTTCTTAATCCAAACAGCTTCTTTTGCTGCTTTTGTAGTTGTAATGTACTCTTACTCGATCTCTTATTTGGAACTCTTCTAATTGACTGCTCCACCATTTAATGTGAAAACCATATGAGAAAGATAGGGTTTTTTGTTAGTCCATATCTCATATGGAGTAACATCAACTATTTTTGAAGGGATTCCGTTTATCATATAAACAGTAGTCTCGAGTGTATAACCCAAAAGGATTTTAGTAGATCTGCTAAGCCCATCATTAACCTTACCATGTCCAACAAGGTTCAGTTTCTCCTTTCAGCCACATCATTATGTTGTAGTGTGTAAGGTGGAGTCCATTGAGATACAATCCCATTATCCTTAAGATAACTTAAAAACTCATCGTTTAAGTATTCACCACCTCGATCTGATCAAAGTGTCTTGACACTTTTACTGAGCTGTTTCTCTACTTCATGTCTGAATTGTTTTAACATTTCAAATGCTTCAGACTTGTATCTCATTAGATACACATACCCATATCTTGAATAATCATCGATAAAGGTAATGAAGTACATAAAACCTCCACTGGCATGAATGGACATCAGACCACATACATCAGAATGTATTAGGTCTAATAACCCATTCGCACATTCACCTTTTCCTTCAAAAGGTAATTTAGTCATCTTGCCTAACAAGCAAGATTCACATGTGTCATATGATTTATAATCAAATGACCCTAAGCTATCACTCCTGTGTAGCTTATCCATGCGTCTCTCACTTATATGGACAAGTCGACAATGCCATAAGTAAGATGATTTTAAAATATCCTGTTTTTCTCTTTTATTGTCATAGATATTTAAAATTGGATTGCACATATCTGATATGTAAATACCATTGCACAATGTAGCAGTACCATATAACATTTCATTCAACTTAATTAATCAATCGTTGTAAGAAAAAGTTAAATGAAATCCTGTTTTATTAAGACATGAAACAGATACAATGTTCTTTGTCACAACGGGTCCATAATAGCAATTATCCAAAATTAACTCTAGCCCATTAGGAAGACACAAAGCATAGGTTCCTATGGATAACATAACAACTCTTGCTCCATTTCTTGCACGTAGGTCCATCTCTCCCTTCTTGAGCGGTTTACTATCCTTGAGGCCCTGTATATCAACACATATGTGTGAGCCACATCTGGTATCTAATACCCAAATATTATGATCAAAAATAGTATTAACCTCAATGATAAATAACAAACCTGAAGTAGAAGGTGGAGCATTTAATGCCTTCCTCTACTTCAGTGACTCTAGATAGGCTTTACAGTTCCTCTTCCAATGACTCTCCTTATTGCTATGGAAGCTGTAGCACCCCACTCCCGCAATGACCCGAACCTGACATCGTTGGTGATATCCGAGTCTGTGCCCCTGTGAGGTTGGTATGCTAGAGCACTCAATCATTAAGAAATTAGTATTTTTTTTTGAAAATCACAACATAATATGCAGAAATTGATACTCAACTTGGGCCCACATTCATCCATAAACATTTTCAATTATCACAAAACCATCAACACAATTTTCAATAGCCATTTGGGCCCTTTCACAATTACAAAACACTCGAGTCATTTCGGAATACAAATCTATACAAAAAGTTGTGAAAGATACAATTCAATACAAAATAGAAAAATGCAATGCAGACGCGAGCTGATCCTGACCTCTATCCTTCCCTTGAAAGCTGTAGGTATACTCCTGTTGGCTTAATGGGGTATTCTTCTGCTCCTAAAAAATATTTGTAAATTTTGGGTGAGTTTTGCGAACTCAATGAGTGACCATCATTGATGGCTCACCCATTCACATAACACTTAATTCACAATTTACATTATTTCACATTCAATTTCACGCATCACATTCAATACACTTAATCATTCATATTATGCATATGCAGTGCATATAAGACTCACTTTTTATTGGTTACTTTGTTGTAACCGAGTGCCTAAACTATCCCATATAGGGCTCATTGATAACTGTCCCTTATCTACTTGGGAGATACATGGCTCATTAAACATTGAGCTTGAGGCTCTGAATCACTTTTGAGCTCAAGGCTCATTTTCACTTGTTAAACTTTAAGCTCTAATCGTTGGCTACTCTGGTCACAATTGCCATTATATTTCATGCATTCATGCAATGGAATGCATCACTCACATTTGCATATCCCATTCAATCACTTTCTCATATCATCGGATCTTAATCCAGCATTTAACATTAAAGTTGAGAATTCACACTTTCATTTATATGTAAATACCCATTCCTAACACATTTAACAATCACATTAAATACAGATAGTTCATCCAATTTACATTCAAGTAGCACTTCAATATCCAATTCAAACATGACAATCATCGGACCTTCTTTCCGGAAACCAATATAAGCATTCACATTTAGTAGTCAATTAATACAAAATAAAACAAAGCAAACAATAAAGTGAGACCGTCTCGGTCTACTCACAGTAAGCTCCAAAATAACAGTTGCTTCAAATTTTTGGATACACTTGTATGCAGATGTTTAACTTATACATCACAATTTATGCAATACACAATTCACACCTGTTACAAAACGCATTTATGCCCAAATAGTTATATTGTGTACAATGCATGTTCAATGACAGTCCCAGGCCTATGTTCTAAATCACACATTAAGCTCATTCCTATTTCATAATTCATATATGTTTAATAGAACTTAGATTTACACTTCATTTGTACATAATCATTCCAAATTCTCCTTTCAATCTTTACCCTTTTCATGTGTCTAGCTTATTTACAAGCTTACACCTTAAGAACACTTGGCTACTTTATAACATAACTCAATTTCTTGTTATCTCTTTTCTATCCTCACATGATCTCATAACATCCAAATTCTCATCCAATAGGAATCCAATTGAAAAATCCCACAATGAAAAATCACAAAAATTGATTCTAGAATACTTGAACCCAAGCATTTTCTAAACTCCATGAACTAGAATCCTTCCAAAAA
>JANZLC010000001.1:18591577-18607436 GCA_026413385.1 Erythroxylum gracilipes
TGTGTTGGTTATGTTTCACTCAATTGTTGATTGTGGTTGATTTATAAGAATGGCATGTAGTAGTATAAGCTCAAGTTAGGGTTCAGTACCTAATGTTGGGCTTCGGTAACGGGGTCCAACAGGATGCCTCTCTCATATCTTCCATTTCAAAATTCTTAGAAAGATATTCTTTAGTCTTATGAAACAAACCTAAATCATTAGTAGTAAGCAAAATGTCATCAACATACAGAACTAGAAATATAAACTTACTCCTACTGATCTTTTAGTAAATACACTTATTAATAGTGATTTCCTCAAAACCAAAAGAACTAATGGTATTATTGAACTTAATATACCATTGCTTGGAAGCTTGTTTAAGTCAATATATTGATTTTTTTTAATTTACACACCATACTTTCTTTAGCTTCAATGAAAAGACATTCAGGTTGATCCATATAAACTTCCTCCTCAAGATCCCCATTCAGAATTATTATTTTCACATCTATATGATGTAGCTCTAAATCAATTTGAGCCACTAATGCTAAAATTATTCTCAATACATCTTTCTTTGGGATAGGTGAAAAAGTATCTTTATAATCAATGCCATCTTTTTGAGTGTAACTTTTGGAAACAAGTCTAGCTTTATATCTTTCAACATTGCCATTCTAGTTACGTTTGGTCTTAAAGACCCATTTACAGTCAACTTGTTAAAAACTTTATGGCAAGTCTACAAGATCTCAGATATTGTTTTGAGCATTGATTTCAACTCTTATTTCATAGAATTAATCCTTCTCTCAAACTTATCATTACCTGTGGCTTGTAAAAAAAAAGGATCATTATCAATGCCAGAATCATAATCCGAATTTTGCAAATAGACAACATAATCATCAGAAATAGCTGACCTTCTAACCTTACAGGTTTATTTAAAGCTATACCAACTAGTTCAGATGCGTAAGCTAGTGGTAAGTTAGGTTCTTTGTAGGGTGCTTCTTCATTATCCAAATGTTGCTCTTAATTATTTTGATATTCCAAAACAGGAATAAAATTTGTTGTAGTTGTGGGTTTAAGAACATTTATGGGTAATGGAACATCAACCCTTATTTCATTAATAACCACAACTTGACTTTCAACACTCCCACTAACCTCACCATTCTCTTAAAATTTGGCATTCATTGTTTCAACAATTCTAGAACTATAGTTCGGACAGTAAAACTTGTACGCTTTGGCTATCTTTAGGTAACTAATAAAGTAACCACTAAGTGTTCAAGAATCCAATTTTCTTTCATATGGATTATAGATACATGGTTTTGCTGGACATCCCCAAACATGCAAGCGTCTTAAACTAGGTTTCCTTTCAGTCCATAACTCAAAAGGAGTTTTAGGAACTACCTTACTAGGAACCCTTTTTAACAAATACATAGTAGTTTTAAGTGCATACATCCACAAACTTTTAGATAATAAGGAATTACTGTTCATACTCCTAATGTAATATCCTGTTACCTGCGGGAAGGTTTGAATTGTAAATATGAGTGACCAATGAGAGCTTAGACTAGTATTTTCATGTTCATGCATAATATGACATGTAAATATACATAAATAGTGAATTTTTCTGCACATGAAAATAAGTTTACATGCATTCATGAAAAATTCCGGGTATAATTGTTAATAAAGGTGATTATTATTGAAAATTGTGGTTTATTTGTATTGAAAATTGATTTGGAGAGTGTATTTGTGTTTTAGAATTTTTGGAGAATGATGAATGTTTTTACGTTGGAAATTTGACGGGTTAGTGGAATTATGATATTTATGAATTTTGATGAATTTAGGAAAATTTGGGATTTTTATGGATAATAGAAAAAAAGAAGAAGAAAAAGGGAATCAAAAGAATATTGGGGGATAATTGGATTGTAAAGATGATGGATGTATTGGAAAGAGGGGAGCTAAATGAAATTAGTTTCAATAAAAACTAAGTTAGAGTTTATTCATTAAGAAAGTGACAAGTGTCACTTGTCTTTTAATTAAAAAGACCCTCCCTTGTTCTTCCACGATGCTTTTAAATTAGAAGACTAAACAAGTGTTTTATTCTTGTTTCCTCTCCTTCTTCGTGGTTTGCTCTTTTCTTCTCCTCCATTTTCATTTTTTCTTCTCACTTCTCACCACACTAGCGTTGGATCTTGTTCTTGCCTCCATTTACCACCATCATTTTGCTATCATCTTCCTCTTCTTCACTTTGTCATTAAAGAACCCAACCCTACCACCTTTAGAAGATGAAGAATGTGGGTTGCTTGGGAGTTAGTGTTGAGTGAGATTTCGAAGAGTTTAAAGCTAAACCAAGTAAGTTATATTTAAAATGTTATGGGTATGGTTAAATTAAGCTAGATTGATGAGTAAATTGAAAATAGATGACTTGGTTATGCAATGTTCATGTATGTGGTGTGAGTGTTGAATTTTCAAGTTGAAACTTTCATGAATTCTTCTATGTTAATCTACGCAGATTTTGATAAAATTGTCTTCATGAAAGTTGTAAATATTTCTTTTAGCTTTCCATTGATATAAAGTATGAAATTTTTGGACATTGGAGTTGAGAGTCATGATATTTAGAAGTCCGTGAATTTTCATGGGATGGGCATATGGGACAATTGCATTGGTTTGAATTTTAAGCCCTTTTTGAGATAACATCTATTTTTGAGGTCTTGATAGAAGTTGTAGGTCTAGAAGTCTTCTTTAAAATAGTTTTTGAATCACCTTAATCCGATATTTGTACCAACTGTTATGCCTATTTTACTAAATAGGTCTGGAGAAGAGAAAAGGGAGGAAGAGTTGCGATCGCGAATTCGCCGATGGTGTCCGCAGCTCGAGATCGCAACGCGTCGCGACCGCAAGTCCTCCGAAGACGCGCGCAGCTTGCGATCTCCGCTTCCAGCCTGAACATGTTTTACTATTTTGGCCATAACTTTTTGTCTGACCTCCAAATGACCTGATTTTTGAAACCTTAGATTCATAACACATTCCTATATATCTTCACAAAAATCTGTAGCTTTTCGTTTTGATTTGAAAAAGATTGATTGAATCAAAGTGAGGGGATCGGTGGGAAGAGTATGAGTTAGATATTTTCACTAAACATGCTTCAGTATTTTAGTGATATTTTGATCTGTAGGATTCCAATTGAGATGATTTTTGATTTTAAGTAACCTAGAGAATAGGGCTACAAATAATATAAAGAAGCTGAATCTTGATTCAGTCTCTAATATGTTCAATTTCTAGATGGAAGATGTATATAGAAAACTATTTTTGATTAAAAATAGTCCAAAAATGTTTAAGGCATATCTTCCAACATACTAAACCGAATTGAGTGATTTTGGTGTCAATGGAAAGATAAGACATATGGAAACACTTTTCTAGAAGAGAGTATGACCAAATTACATCAGTTTTACTTTCTAATTGAATGTGAACAGTAGACCTGAAGGTTTGGAATTTTGGAGAATTTATAAGAATAAATGAGAGTTTTGATGATGTGTTATCATGTAATGATGGAATAACATTAATGAGTGAATTGTTGGTATTAAGGTACCAAAGACATGTGTTTAATGGAGATGAAATGGTTTATATGATTAAAGTTGTGATTCAAAAAGAGAAGTAAAGTGTATTTAGTGGAAATGGACAAGAAATGAGTAGTTATGAAAACAATTGATATGGAAAAAAATGATAATGTGAGAAAGTGGGAAATTTGATAATATACTCGGGATTGTCATGAACATGCATCGTACATATTTCATATACACACATGTGTATAAATGAATGCTTATAACTGTGCAAAATTATTAATGTGTGTGTAATGTGTGTATTACATAAATGGGTTGTGCAGGGTAAAAGTCCGCATTCAGGTGTTTCCAAAATTTGGAAGCAAATACTAATCTAGAGCGTACTGTGAGTAGACCTAGGTGGTCTCATCCATTGTTTGTTCTATTTTGAATTCTGTGTTGATTGATTACTGAATGCTCATATGAATGTGATTGACCATGATGAATTATGGACAGAAGGTCCGATGATTGTGATATTTTCTTGGGATATTGAAGTGCTACTTGCATATGAATGAGATGAAATAAGTGTACATAATTTGATTGTTAAATGCTGGACTACGGTCTGATGATAAATGTGTTCTAAATGGGTATTTACATATGAATGAAAATGTGATGCTCAACTTAATGTTGAATATCGGACTAAGGTCTGATGATATGTGAATATGAATGTGATTGCATGAGTATATGCAAATGTGATTGAGGCATTCCATTTCATGAATGCATGAAATATAATGGGAGTTGTGACTAGAGTAGCCAACGATCAGAACTTAAAGCTCAAAGTGTGAAAAGAGCCTCGAGCTCAGATAGTGATCCAGAGCCTCAGGCTCAACGTTTAATGAGCCCTGTATCTCCCAAGTGGATTAGGGACAATTATTAATGAACCCTATATGGGACAGTTTAGGCACTCAGTCACAACAAAGTAATAAATGAAAAGTGGGTCTCATGTGCACTGCATATGCATTATATGAGTGATTAATCGTATTGAATGTGAAGTGTGAACTATGTATGATGTGAATTGTGTGTTATGTGATTGAGTGAGCCATCGATGATGGTCACTCATTGAGTTCGCAAAATTCACCCAAAATTTGCAATTATTTTTCAGGCTTTGAAGAGTACCCCGTTAGAAAAACGGGAGTGTACCTATTGCATGCAAGTAAAAGATAAAGGTCGGGATCAGTTCGCGTCTGCATTGTGTCTCTTTATTTTCGTACTAAATTATATTTTCCTCAAATTATTGTATTTTGTGTATTTGAATATATTTGTTGTGTATAACTTTCCAATTGGAAAAAGGTTTTGCAAAAGAGATTGATCAGAGTGTAATATGTTTTGTTTATAGAATGGGGCCTAGTGATTAACGAAATTCTGATATTTGAAAAAAGTTGTCAACTCTTGTAAATGAAAATGTTTATGAATAAACGTAGGCCCAAATTTTCGATTACTAATTTTCACGTACTCTTGAAAGAAAAAAATTATACTGAGCTTTTGGACTGACTAAGTGATCTAACATGCCACCCTCACGGGGCACAGATTCGGATATCACCCATCGATGTCGGGTTCAGGTCTTGTGGGAGTGGGGTGTTACAGTTTGTGTAGAGGATGCAATAATGAATGTTTTCAAGTATATGTTGATAAAAGTAGAAGGATCAGTTTTTAAGTTTCTTAATGACTTAAATGAATCATTTCAGGCTATAAGATCACAGATTATAGCTATAAAGCCATTTCCTTCCCTAGATCAAACCTACAATATGGTGCTGAGGGAGGAAACATTGGGAAATGTCTTAATTCAGTCTCAAAGTTTTAATGAATCTATTGTTATAGCTGTCAGAAGGGATAATGGGCTGGTATGTGGATACTGTAGGAAACTAGGACATTCCAAGGATAAATGTTTTAAGTTAATTGGCTATCCTCCAAATTTCAAGTTTAAAGAAAAGACTAAAGTTAACATTCAAAGCTCAGCTCATTAAGTCATTGGACTGAAGTCAATACCAACAAATGTGAACAATAAAGATACTAGAATCTCACTGAACCTCTTGAAAGACCAAATTCAAAAGCTTTTATTGTTGTTAAATGAACAAGTTCCTAGCTCTGGAAGTGAAGATCTATCCAATACCAGTAACAATGTGTCTTTGTCCAATATGGCAAGTACGGACAATTCATTATTTTCAGTTGTGAATGTTTCTACTCATCATCTATTATTGAACACAAAATTTCACATTGCTCCTTAAATAGTAGATACTGGTGCAACAAACCATATAACTTGCTCCATTGAATATTTTACATAGTGCATTCTAGTTTCAAACCTCTTTGTCAAATTACCAAATGTCACAAACGTTAGAGTTTCTGATATAGGAACTATTATAATTAACTCCAACATTATTGTGTACAATGTGTTTCTAGTACCTTCCTTTACTTTCAATCTACTTTCAGTTAGTAAGGTCACTGCCCATAATCAAATTTACCTCATTTTCTTGTCTCATTGTTGTTTTATCCAGGCCTTATCACCATAGATGAGGATTGGATTAGCTAATATGGTAGATGGGCCCTACTATATGTAACAAAACTCTCAAGAATCTCTTAACCAATCTAGTGTTTCTAATTCCATCAATAATGGTGTCATATGTAGTGTCATTTATAACATTTGGCACCATAGATTAGGTCACATTCCAATTCATGTACTCAAATCTCTAACATTTTCAATTCCTGATATACAAATAGTGAATAATGGTCCTTGTAATACTTGTCCCAAAACAAAGCAATAGACATTGCCTTTTCCTTCACATGTTCCATCCAATTTATTACCATTTCAACTTGTACATATGGACCTTTGGGGTCCTTATTCTCAATCTGATCTATTAGGAAATCATTATTTCTTGACAGTGGTCGATAATTACTTTAAGTGCATTTGGACTTTCTTACTTAAACACAAAACTGAAGTACCTCAACTCATTCAAATCTTTTATAATCTCATCCTAAATCAATTTTAGACCTCCATCAAGAATATTAGAACCGATAATGGCATAGAGTTTGCAATTCCAACCTTTTACAATTCTAAAGGCATCATTCACCAAACATCTTAGACATATACCTCTCAAAAAGATTGGGTGGTTGAGAGAAAACATCAACACATCCTTAATGTAGCAAGAGTGTTACTATTTCATGCTCACCTTCCTATCAAATTCTGGGGGATGTCGTTCTCACTACAATATATATCATCAATCGATTTCCATTTATCTGCCTTAATCACTTGTCACCTTATCAATTACTATTCCATAACCCTCCTAGTTACTCACATCTTAAATCATTTGGATGCCTCTATTTTGCCTCTATTTTACCATTCGATAGCAAAGCAAAAAAAATGCATATTCCTAGGCTATCCTATTGGTATTAAGGGCTATAAACTCTATAACCTTTATACTCATTACACATTCATTTATAGAGATGTGATTTTTCATGAAACTATGTTTCCCTTTCAAAATGACTCCATACCAGTTACAAATTCTACCAAACCCACTGACATTTCAAATCTTATTCTTCCTACTTTACCTCCATATGTTCCAATACATGTCTCAAACAATAACATACAACACTTTGTAGAATCTTTCATCCCTCTTCCCAACTATGGTATAGATCTTACACCAAAATAACATTTTGATTCATCGGCACCTATTCATCTTTGAAAAAGTACAAGAATCCGCATACCAACATATTACCTCCAATATTATCACATTAATCTTCTCTCCAGCTGTCCTACAGCCTGTGCACCACACATTACAACTCGTCCTATCCCAAATCACCTCTCCTATGATAGGTTATCTCACCAACAACATACTTTCAGTGTATCTGTCATCTCTCATACAGAACCTTCTAACTATTAAGAAGGAATTTATTGCCTTAATAACCCTGTGTTATTCATAAGTTGCTAAAAAAAACCCTGACATATAAATATTAGCAAAAAAAATCCTGAGTTGAAATTTTATTAACTCACAGCCCCTTAACAATACACAGCTAAGGTTTTTTTTGCAACAAAATTGAAAACATAAAGTTAATAGAGTAACATTTTATATCTCAGGATTTAATTAGCTACTTTCGTATAATACAGGGGTCGCTACAGCAATTTTGTCTATTAAGAAGCTATGAAATCTATTCACTTGCGTAAGCCCTGCAAGATGAATTAGCTGCACTTGAAGTTGATCGCACCGAGTTTGTTATTTCTTTACTTCCTAACAAGGGATCAATATGGTATAAATGGGTGTACAACATCAAGTATCATTCTGAAGGGTCCATAGAAAGGTATAAGGTAAGGTTGGTTGCTAAAGATTGCAACCAAAAGAAGGGCCTGGATTATCAAGACACATTTAATCTAGTAGCTAAACACAATATCGTCAGATTAGTTCTTGCTTTAGCTACTACTAACAATTGGTATCTCTCACAATTAGACATCAGTTATGCTTTCTTGTACAGTGATCTATTGGAAGATGTCTATATAGAGCTACCACAAGGTTATCACCTTGAGGAGGAGTCTAAAATGGTCTGTAAGTTACAGAAGTCACTCTACGGGCTTTAAGAAGCATCTAGACAGTGGAATGCAAAATTTACTAAGTGCTTACTGGCTCATGCGTTCAAGTGACCCAAGGCAAACTACTGTTTATACATGAAACACATGAAGGAAGGATTTCTTATCCTATTATTATATGTAGATGATATTGTCATTGCAAGCATCACCAAGTTTCTCATGGATGAGTTAAAGGATATTCTAAGGTTTCATTTCAAGCTTAGAGACTTGGAGGAACTTAAATACTTCCTTGGAATTGAGCTAGCCAGATCTAGAAAAGAAATCCATATTTGTCGGAGGAAGTACACGCTTAAAATGCCGCAAGATTTTGGGCAACTTGGAGCAAAACCAATTGCTACACCTATAGAGGTTAATTATGGCTTAATGCACACAGATGATGGGGGTTGTTTATGATAGATCCATATATAGCACCAAAAAATGATAATACAAAATATAAATAAATATGTCTACATAAAATAATAAAAAATATAGATTAATACATAATACATTACATATAGAACATAGTAATAAGCTAAATAACTAGAAGAGAAGTGCTACGTAAATAATAATAATAATAATAAAAGCTAACAATAGAACGAAACACGAAGGAAAACGTTTTGTTTATGCAATGACAGATATGTATTAATTCATTTTATTTTCAGTTTTGTAAGTTTTGCCAAATAAAATGTATTAGGTTGCCTTAATTCAAGTAACCCACGACGAATGAGCAAATAAGGAAAGATGAAAATGGTATTATCAACTACAAATCGTAATAATCTGTCTTTAATGTCTTCATTAAAGTTAAATGAGACATTAAAGATTTTATTCATTGCACCAAGATTTTACATCTGAATCTTCAATGCACCAAGATTTGATTTGCCTTGAGGAGTTAAAATATTGCCAAATGATATACATGCTGCTCTGCTACATAAGCCCTTCACATGTCTTTATGCATCACACAGTTCATTGCATCTTTCTTCCTAGTGCATCTTTGCTTCTTCTGGTCCAACCTTCAGGTGATATCCGAAATCTTTTGACTCTCCCTTCTGCCTCTCAAGATGCTTGCATTTTCGTGATCTCTTTTTCTCCGTTCATTACTCTAGAATTAGAGTCTCTGTGATTGCATTTCCTTCTCGTGTGACTAACTCTTTTTCCAAATTGGATCTGCAGGATGACATCAAAGAATTTCATGTTTGCTTTCCTTGTTGTTCTCTTCATGATCGCAAACTATGACTCGGCAAGAGCATCCAGATTACTAGATATGGATCGGTCAGTTGTCTCAGAACCCAAACAAGAGATTGTGCATACTGTTAATTCATACAAAAACTACGAGACGAATAGTTTCAGACCAACAGTTCCAGGACATAGTCCAGGTGTTGGCCATGGTTCTTGTCAAGAATAAAGGAATTTACAGAGAAGGGAAAGAAAAGGGAAAAAGAGGTTAACATTTTATTGGCAAAAGGGATGATTCTCGATTACACAAAAGTATTTATTTATACAACTTATTTCACCACTGTAAACTAGCTGTAAAACTAACTTTTATCGTAACAAACTTGTAAATAAAAGATTGATTCTGTTAACCAATTTGTGATTTCATTCTCAACAGTTCTACCCCGCCAGCTATTCTAAACTCGGAACCCAAACAAGAGATTCTCCTTGCTGTTAATGAGTACAAAAATTACGAGACCAACAGTTTCAGACCAACAGTTCCGGGACATAGCCCTGGTGTTGGCCATGATACTCCCCCACCAGCTACTGTAAACTCGGAACCCAAGCAAGAGTTTCTGCATACTGTTAATGCCTACACAGCGTATGGGACTAACAGCTTCAAACCAACAAAAGCAGGACCCAGCCCCCCTGGAGAAGGCCATTTTACTCCCCCAGCAGATATTGTAAACTCGGAATCCAAGCAAGAGTTTCTGCATACTGTTAATGCATACACAGCGTATGGGACTAACAGCTTCAAACCAACAAAAGCAGGACCCAGCCCCCCTGGCGAAGGCCATTTTACTCCCCCAGCAGCTATTGTAAACTCGGAACCCAAGCAACAGTTTCTGCATACTGTTAATGCATGCACAGCGTATGGGACTAACAGCTTCAAACCAACAAAATCAGGACCCAGCCCCTTTGGTGAAGGCCATTTTACTCCCCCACCAGCTATTGTAAACAAGCCTGAACTAAACCATTTCTGATTAACGTGATGTAACGAAGAATAAGAAATCATGTTAAGTTCCAGTAAACTTTTTGTTGCCAACATCTGGTCTACAGCAAGTAACGTATTGAACTTAACGTCCAAATAAAGCTTTTGTTTTTCCTCAAGACTAATATTATTATCGGCAGGAGAGTAAGGAAGAGGAGCGAAATGCAAGTAGGAATAATACTCACACTCTTCTTGATATATGGTCTTCAACGGCTTTTATTCTTAAAACATTAGAAGGGAAGATGATAAAGAACTCATAGTTACTATTAACACAAAAATTGATTATATTTTGTGTTTGTTGGATCTAGTTTTTATAGGAAAATAAAAATGAGATGTTGAAATTTCATTAGTTTGTTATCTTATACATGCATGTTATATATTAATTACATATAAATCTTAGGTGATAAAATCTTATGTTATATTGGTAGTAAAATATAAACATAGCCAATAATTTTCCTCTTTTTTATACATTAGTAGTTATATAGTTTTTTCTACTTTTTTTTTGTTTCTTTGAGATATATTTTTTGTTACATTTTTTAATTTCGTAAGTAAAATTTTTTAACTACGTTGTCCTTAGTTTCGTAAGTAAAGTCTTTTAACTACAAATGTGTAAAAGCATTGTCAAACATTATTTGGAACTTTTTACATAATCCATAATATTGAGTAATTTACGATGTTTTGTATATAATGTATCAATAAATTTTCTGTTATGAATTATTTGATTATTATTATTATTATAGCATCCCATATATAAAGTAAAATTATATAAATATCATCAAATTGTAACAAAAGTAATATAATATTAAATGATTGATCTTTTGTTTCTATACAAAATACTAATAATAGTTAGAGTAATCCTTATAAACAAAACAACATAGAGGAAAAGCTTCAAAATTTGTAATATGTTTGGACATATTGGCAAAGATACTCAAATTACAAAAACATTTAAGCATAACTCAAACAACTATCAAGTGTTGTTTAATTCCATAAACCTGTAAAAAATAACAAAGTTGGTTAAAATTAACTAAATTATTGTGAGACAATTGTTTCACTAATTATTTGGTTCAAATGAATGCAAATACATCATAACTTTACCATTCACAACATGATCACTCATTAGATACATCTCCATCGATTCTATAATTCGAGAAAAAAAGCATTAAACATTATTATATATATGTGTATATATATAGGAAGTGATAGAATAAGGCTAAAATAACTTAGTAGTTGTTTAAAACAAAAAAAGTGGTTGTTCAACCATATATCAACCATAGCCAGGATAGAACCACTACAAGAAAACTGGGTATTTTGTGACGTTTTTAAAAAGTCACAGAATGTCCAAAAACGTCGCAGAATGTATTCTGCGATGTTTAAAAAAATGTCACAAAAAACGTCGTGAAATGTGGTGTAGCTAAAAGGTTTCCGCAACGTTTTATGAAAAACGTCGCAGAAAATACTGACATTTCGTGACGTTTCGAAAAATGTCACTAAAAGGTTGGACAATCCGCGACATTTATAAAAAACGTCACGAATTGTCTAACATTCGGTGACGTTTTTTTTTGAAACGTCACAAAAGGTCTTCAGTGATATTATATACACAATGAAGTCTCCATCATTGTTTCTCTACCCAAGGCAAGCTCTATGTATCAACTCTTACTAGCATGAAGATGGAGAAGTGATGCTACATAAATATTAGGTTTCGTCACAAACAAATGGAGTAGATGGGAATTTAAAGAAAAGATGCTCCATTATTTTTTGTTTTTGATGGAAACCAACACCCTCATATGATACATCAATGTATCTCTTCAATATAATTAAGGTGCTCAATTCAGCTTTAAGGGTTAATTAAATGATAAAAGAAGGTTTTGGCATACTTGTTTAAACCACACCATAACATATCTTTAGAGCTTAGTCCCTTAAGATCTGACTGCAAGAACTATTTGAGAAGCATCTAGATGAGTGCCTACTCCAAATAATTTGTCCTCACTATTTGATTTTGGTGAGAAACATAGGATTTGATTGATAGTATACGAGCTACATAAAAGCTCTAAAAGTCATGAAGCTTGATTGAGTGCTTTATTAACTTATGCTAACTTTGGAAAGACCCTCCTCAAAGATTGTAATTCATTTGACTTGATTAGAAGGCCACAAGTTATCAAATTTTCATGCCAAGAGAAAGTGGAGACTCCATTCCCAATTTCATAGTAGAATTCTAGCCTAACTATTCCTATTAGCTTGAGGATATGAACTAAAGTCCAACATGAATTACGTTTAGACTTGATAAACCAAAAGTTAGCTCTCTTCAGGTAATGAGCATGGATCCATCTCACCTAAAGAGCTTGTTTATTTGTCAATATCCTCCAAATCCTCTCGATTATGAGCATTTTGTTAGTAATCTAATGGATAAGATTCTAAGGCCACCTCCATCCTTAGCTATAACTCCCTCCACTTAACTTTGGCTAAGGCACTTCTTGTCCAATCCTCTGACGAAAGGAATCTTTTTTATTTATTTGTCAGTATCCTCTAAATCCACTGGATCATGAGCACTTTGTTAGTGACTCTAATTGACAAAATTCTAAGGCCACCTTCATCCTTAGGTATAACTCCCTCCACTTAACGTTGGCTAAGGCACTTCTTGTTGAGTCCTCTAATCAAAGGAATCTTTTCATTAGCTTATCAATAGATTTAATGACATTTAAGAGAAAATTACATAAGATGACAGGTATACATAGAGGATATTCATTATTGAATTAATTAATTGAAGCTTGCCAGTTAAGGTGATGTCTTATAGTACTAGTTTGGATCTTTTTATTCAAAGGATTGAAATCAATATATATAGGCCTAATAGGAGAAATATGATAAATAAGAAAAGCTCTACTGGAGTATTATACTATAGAGAATAATGAGATTATACTATAGAGAATAATGAGATGGATCGTATCAAAATCTCAGACCTTTTTGTATTTGATTGTTTTTATATTTGATTGTAGGAGATTGGAATGCCTAGATAAGTCAGAGGAGGTTTCATATCTTTTAAACCAATTAAGTTCGTGAGTTGATTTCTAGTTTATTGGGCACCTGAAGATATTTACTTGTGGCTTTTACTTTTTTTATGGAAAGACTTGACATTAATCTAAAAGAATTCATAGTTGATATAAGGGAATTTATAGAGCTAGCATCAATTTTGGAGAAAAGTATAAGATCATCTATAAAGACTAGGCTGAAAATTCTCAAAATTTTGCATTTAGAATGGAATTTAAAGCTTTGATCTTGGTTGATCATTAATCTAATCAGCCTAATGAGCACTTCTATACTTAAGGTAAAGGGATAAGGAGATGGATCTCTTTATCTTAACCCTTTAGCACTCTTGATGATCTTAATAGGCCCTTCTTTCACCAATAAGCAATAAGAAATGGAAGTTATGCATTGTTCAATCCATCTTATAAAAATGTCCAGGAAACCAAAAACCTTAAAGGTGTTTAAGATAAAACTCTAATCAATCGAGTCAAAAAGCTTTATAACATAATTCTTTCTTGAATTCCTTCTATTATAATTCCTAAAAGCTTTTGCAATAATAATATATTATCCCCTATATGCCTATCTTTAATAAAGTCCTTTAAGAAGAATTAATATGACATGCTAGAGAAGCCTTAAGTGTATCAACTATAAAGTTTAGAAATGGTTTTATACAATATATTGTAATAAGAAATAGTCCTAAAATCCTTTAGGGAGTTAGGTGAATATACCTTAGGAAAAGAAATTTTATGTTTTGTTGAGCTTCCTTAATAGTCTTTTATGTTGATAGAATTCAAGCATTCCTTCTGTTACAAGACACTACAAGAAAACTGGGCATTTTGTGACGTTTTTAAAACGTCACAGAACGTCCAAAAATGTTGCAGAATGTATTTTGCGACGTTTACAAAAATGTCACAAAAAACGTCGTGAAATGTGGTGTAGCTAAAAGGTTTCCGCGACGTTTTATGACTATCAATCATTGTGCTTGGTCGTTAAGGTTCTTTCACCAAATAATAAACCCAAAAAAAACAAGATGTTATTTTCTGCTGTGTAAACAAAACTTATGTATGTCACTGCTAGCAAAAACTAGAAGTTTTCTTCCTTTTGAAATGGGAAGTACGGGACATGAGGAAGTGCACCAATGAGGCCATTAACACGTCTTCAGTGTTAGCCAAGCTTGAATAGTTACAATATCTCCCTCTTGTATACCCTCTTTGCCTTCCGTCTCACATTTTACTTCAACAGTTATTGAAGGCATCATCTCCGGCACCATCTCTACATCTTGTACTTCAGTAGCAGAAAACCCAGCTACTTGGCGAAGCTGACCTTTGTTTATCCAGTATGCCCCCATTGTCTTTCCAGTCATCCCCAAAATGCATAACCTCCCCTGCATTGTCCTCGTAAAACTACCAAGACAATGTGAAGACTCTTTAATAAAACTTCAATGGGGCTTATGATCCTAATTCTAATATAAAGCAAATGTTTAAAGAAGTTTGAAAAGCACGTTATCTACTTCACTTCAATTAAAACATATGTTTAAACAAGATTCAGTAATTGACAGATGCTCTCTATGTCTACTTTTCTATTTCTCCTCTGCACCAATTTATTGCAAAACCAAAGCAGCATAAATCTTGGTTAGAAGGGCAATATTTCAAATTGCAAATAATTGCTGCTTTGAAATTCCATTATCATTGAAACCATATCCTTCTGCACTCTGCAGCATCAAAAAAGCGTTAAAAAGGCCAAATTAAAAAACAAAGAAAAAGAGGACGAGCAAATCACTATTAACATAACATAGTCAGAAGCAGTAAAATGAAATAACATCAGTGCAATGACACACCATTTTCTTGACGAAAAATAAGAGATCATCATCCTAACGTTTCGTAGACTCCTTTCCGCGTACAAAGTACAAGCCGAACACATCGCATCAAAAGTGTGAATCCATCACTACATCTGAACCTTTAGGCTCAGAATTCACTAACATCGTTGAGTGCTTCTTCACCATAGACAACAATTCACAACTATCGATGCACAAATTCGTAAAATTGAAGCATCGAAAGAAATGATCAATACTAAACTAGGAGTTAAGAATTATGAACCATACCTGGAAGGTGTAACTTCTCAACTCGCTAGCATTTCTATTTGTCGAATTACTGGTAAAATAACTTCTTCGAATCGGTACTCAAAGCACTGAGGCCCCTATATTGGAGGTGTGTAGGCACTATAGGTTGATCACTTGCTTCGTCTTCGTGCCCGGGATAGACATTATTATAACTGGAATCTGGTGATTTTGGAACTTCAAATCCCACTACAGTTGCTTCTTCCTGTAGAAGACTTCAATTATAAAGCTCCCATTTGATTTCATTAGCCAAAGAAATACCAAGCTTCACTTACATGATCTTCTCTGCATCAGTTGCTCATCTTCTAAATGGACAAGGCTCGTTAAGAGCAAAAGATCATCAAGTTGGCAAGACTGATAAACCTAAAATAAACAAGATTTTGTCCTCCCATGAACTTCCAAAGATTAGGCAG
>JANZLC010000001.1:18623731-18637686 GCA_026413385.1 Erythroxylum gracilipes
TATTCTCCTAACTACTCTCACGTGACTAACTTCTTTTATTCCCTTCTTCTGGAACCTACTGGAATCAGGTCTCAACAAGTTACTTGTCATTTTTGGATGCCTCCTGAGGTTACAGAAGCATTGTTATACCATTCATATTTTTCTGTATAGGATGAAAACAGAAAAATGGGATTAGATGCGCATTTTCAGCTTTGAGTTGTATATTTGTCCCCCGAGATTTATATTTTTTCCTTTTACATTTTCTGAATGGAGAGACCAATATTTTGGATTAAATATCTATATGAAATTTGTAAAATCTATATTGTTTGGGAAGTTCCACCATCTTTAATGTTTGGAAAAAATTTGAGGCTCAGGTGCTAAGAGGTTTAGGCGGTCAAAATATTATTTATGTTTTTCTAGTGTATTCTCTGATTAACATTTCAATTAACATTTATTTACCATTTATATTCTAGAGAGTTACTGATGCCGATCTAATAGCACTATTATCAGATGAAGTTTTCCAGCCTGAAACTGTATGGAAGTTTCAAGACCTGCAGGTAAATTTGTAAATTTATTTATTATAATTATGAGTTGGTTTGATGTATTAACTAAACTGAAATCACCAACACAGGTTACTTGTGGAACACTTGATCTCCCAACCGCAACCGTTAAGCTCGTTAATCCTGAAGGGGAAGAGCATGTTGCATGTTCTGTTGGGACTGGACCGGTAGATTCAGCTTACAAGGCTATAGATCTCATTGTGAAGGTCAGATGTGGTCAACTATCAGTTCTCTTCTCTGTCAAAAGTGTTTGTGATGTGGGGAGACTTATGTAGGTGCTATAACTGGATAAAGAAAGATGCTTGAACTTAATTGGCTCAAAACTAGAGGATGTTTCATCCAACTGGAAAAGTGATTACTTGCTAGATTCTATTTTCACAAATACGGATACAATCCGATAGAATCCTTTAACATGCCATCTTGAATTGGTTAAGAATTTTTTTTTTCAAGTTCGTCCCCAGAAACCGTTTGAGTTGCACTGATGGTTTAGAGTTAAGTGCTAAACTATATGAGAACAGATGAATATTTTTCTAAGTTCCGCAACTATTCATCTTCTTTCTGTTCTTGTTCCCTACTTTAAGACGCAGTGGTTCCTATATGAAATGGTGCTTGCCTGTCTATGCAGGAACCGGTGACACTTCTAGAATACTCCTTGATTGCAGTTACAGAAGGAATTGATGCAATAGCTACCACACGTGTTCTAATTCGTGGGGAGAACCAACATGCTCCCACTCATGCTTTAATCGATGAGCCAGTTGAACGGACATTTAGGTATAGCAAATCCCTGGTACTACTTTCTTCTACATTGGCATATCTACTTTGTGCTTCCATGCTGACTTAGCTTGGATGCCCATTTACCACTTGCAGTGGAACAGGCGCAGGGATGGATATTGTCGTTTCCAGTGTGAAGGCCTACATTAGCGCATTAAACAAGATGCTGGCTTTTAAGCAACAGTTGCCGAAGATCATAATTTCTGAAGAAAGAACCCGAGTGTCTACTTGAGTAATCTGGTGATCTATCATGCCCTTGGTGTATCTTAAACTGCAACGCTTGTTCCACCAAAGGAGGAAGTCATTAATAGAGTGGCATTCTTGTGTATAGAAAGGTGTGGATAAAGTATTGTTTCTAGTTAGATGAACGCACCTAGTGCTTTGTTTGTGATGGGTTAGACCTGTGAAAAGACTAGATCATGTTTGCCTTTCAATTTGGTTATTTGAATCGGTAAGAGTCGTCCGTTGTCTAGTATAGAGACATTTGGTAGAGAAACTTCAGTGAAGAAAAGCCTAATACTGGTCGGTGGCGGTGGGTGGGATTGGCATGTAAGTAATGATTACTGCATTGTAATAATGATAGGACTTTTTTATCTACAGTCTATGAGCTTAATTCCATCTTGAATCACCATAATTTATTACTTGAAGAAGAAGTTATTAGGCCTTGAACTAAAAGCTTTTTTCTTTGTCAAAATGGAAGCTAGTTTGTGTGCCTTTGTATATACTCCTTGTAAAGGGCAGGAGTAGACTTTGTGGTGAATGGTGAGATGCTTCTATCTTATCTACAAGAGCTGGAGTGATTTGTTTAAGGAATCTTTGGTGTTTTTCAATGAAGACTTTGATTTGGGTCTGGCCTGTTTCTTACTACTGTTACTATATTGTGACGACTTCAATCTAAGTCAAGAGACTAATTTTGACTTCTAGGTTCTGCCTGACTGTCGCCATTTTATAATAGAACAGTTGTAACTATTAATTATATCATAAAGAGTTGATTCGTACGATCTTACATAAATTTCCGATTTCTTACCCATTTTCTCTCTTAACAAACCAAACCATTTGATTCCTTCTCTTTCCCTTCCAACAAAAGCAATCAATGTTATTACCTGTCCCACTCCTTCTCTGTCTTAACATATCAAAATCAAATCCAGCAAATTTTTATCAAAACCCTAGAGAGAGTGAGAGTAACCTAGATTTTAAGATTATATACACAAAGGTATTATATCCTTTTGCGTTTTGGCGTTCCTATTTTATATTTTTCTAATTGAGGGTGATTGATCCGATGGTTAGTCCTGTAATTTCGGTAGTTTTTTGAGCTGTCACGAAACGAATTTCAGTTAAGGACTCTACCTTTTTCGTTTTACTCTTTGGCTTTGTTACATTTGCAATTTCATTCTCTCCTGCTTGTGTGTTTGGGGCTTCTCTGTCGTCTTCTCTCCCTCACCCTTTCCATATTGTAAATACTTGGCTTCATTTCTTTTCTTTAATACCCTTCATATATATATATATACTTAATTCTGTTTTTGTTTTCTTAATTCTTGATTTTTATTGATTTTTGTTTTTTATGGAACATGATTGTCAGAATCGTCGATTTGAGGTGCGGATTGTTGAGTCTTTTTCAAATTTCGTTCTTTTGATGTTTCTCTTTTGTCTACCTGTTGATTGGGTCGGTTTGATTGACGGTTCTTTCTCAAATTTCGTTATCTGAAGTGCGTAACTGATGTTGAGGTGTCAATTGGGTCAGTTTCGTTGACGGGTCTTCTTTTATTTCACTTTGTTTTTGCATGTTGGAAGATGGTAGTTAATCTTAATGTATGAATTGACTTTGAATTTTGTAATTTTCTGAGTAAGTATTCTACGTTTGATTGGATTCTGCATTCGTCTTAGATAAGAGACCTTTTATTTGAATGCTTCGGGTTTTGATTTCTTGAAATCAAGTGGATGTAATGCAACCGAGCTTTACGTTAAGAGCATTTTTGTTTTCAATGCTCTTGTTTTGCCAACGATTCCTTGAATTAAGGCTGTTAAGATATGGATAGGGTCCAAGATGATAGTGGGTTTTCCGAATCCTTCCATTTTATTTTGATTTGGAATACAATTCACTAGGTTCTTGTTTGGTGTTGACGGACAAATTGAATATACAGGCATATGCGCCTCGGTCTGGCCACATTATACGCTTGGGGAAAGCAAGGGCTGAAGACGACTTGTATTTGAGGAAGAGAGACAAGATGCGGAGGTGGCTTTGCTGCACTTGTCAAGTAGAGGAGTCGTACCCATCACACGACAGTGAGCACCTAAGAAGTCCAAGGAACAATGGAGATGGTACGTTGTTAGACATCTTATCTTATGCTTCTGTAAACTTTGCCACTATGCGCCGATAACGACTAAAAGCAATGAAGAAAAAGAAAATAGTGTGCAAGGCTTTTATATTTTCTTGAAGATCGTGACATGATTTCTTTCATTGCCTATCGTTCTTTGGATTAGAGCTTTTTGCAGCTGTACCAAAATCATTTCAACTGCTTTTGAGATGTTCACTATGGCCTAGATCAAGGTTATTTTCTAGTTTACAAAATCAGATAAGAGGCCGAAGGTATTAGTAATGACCAATCACACAACTCAACACTCTAATGAATATGACTTGTAACACTGGAACCTTTCACACTGCAGTGTTGGTTTTGATAGCAGTAATTAGTGAAAAACTATAGGAAAGAGAGTTGAAGTAATCTCTTCCTAGGCTTGGATTTCATTTGCTGGAAAAAAAAATGTCCGTATTTAGATGCTTTGTTGGAGGAGAATGCTATTGGAGATCTTTTATCAAGTATGTGATGTGCTTGAGGGTTGGATCTTTTCTTTATTGACTTATATTTTTGTGGAAGGGGGATGATGGTGAAATAATGGTGTACGAAGGGTTTAGGAGGTTGAAGAAAAGACCATGATTGGTCTTATTGACTACTGGGTTTGTTAGTTTTGGTTTAATGCACAGTTTGAGAAGGATGATCCTATACCTCTTTCTTTGACATTTTTATTCCAACCTATTGCAACCCCGTAGATGTTCATTCACCCAAATTTGCTGATAACTTGAGTGATTATGAACACATGCTGCCAGCAGAGCGATCCTTATATTGTGTTTCTTCTTGTACTTCTGTTCTACGTAGAAGCAATATGCTTAAATTTTATGTTGCACAAACGCTATAAATCATATTTTGGACTTAAAATTTTACTTGGTTGTTTTCAAGATTGGATTCTGTTGCTTGTTATAGTTGGATTTTTTTTTTCCAGTATGTGTTGCTAATATGTTGGATTTTAGGGCACCCAAAAAGCTCAAAAGTATCAGCTCCTGTCAGGTCTGATGTGCAGAAAGAAGTACCACCAATTGAAGTGCCTGCATTGTCTTCAGATGAACTTAAAGAGAAGACTGATAATTTTGGTTCCAAGGCCCTGATTGGTGAAGGATCCTATGGAAGAGTCTACTATGCAAACTTAGATAATGGAAAAGCTGTGGCTGTTAAAAAGCTTGATGTTGCAACAGAGCAAGAATCAAACAATGATTTTTTGACCCAGGTGTGTCTATGGTTGAGAGAGGAAAGAAGAATCTGATTATTGCATTTTTCGTCTAGTTATTCCCAATTTGCTATTGTAATATTGTCTTGCTGAAGATAGTATTTTAAGACACATCCTTGTTCTGATTTCAGGTTTCCATGGTATCAAGACTAAAGCATGAAAATGTTGTGGAATTGCTTGGTTATTGTGTTGAAGGAAACCTCAGAGTGCTTGCATATGAATTTGCAACAATGGGATCTCTACATGACATATTGCATGGTATAATTCTCTTTTCACTTGCATTTCCTCATTGGAAGTTATAAGCTTTATTAACTTTTTTATTGTTTGCTTTTTTGTTTCCTTCTGGCTCACTTGCAATGGCAGGCAGAAAAGGAGTTCAGGGGGCTCAGCCAGGTCCAGTTCTTGATTGGATGCAGCGAGTAAGAATTGCTGTTGATGCAGCAAGGGGGTTGGAATACTTGCATGAGAAAATGCAACCTCCTATTATTCATAGGGATATCAGGTCAAGCAACGTGCTCCTCTTCGAAGACTTCAAAGCCAAGATAGCGGATTTCAACCTCTCAAATCAGGCTCCTGACATGGCTGCTCGTCTTCATTCTACTAGAGTCTTGGGAACTTTTGGTTATCATGCTCCAGAGTAAGCTTATCTAACTCTTCACTTCTCCACATACTTGCTCGAATTGTAATAGAGACTCTTCAACCTTGTTTATCTATTCTTGTTTTGCATTACCACTAAGATATCCATTGATTACAAATTCTGTATGCTTATAATGGATTGATCTTGAAGATGGGGAATAGATGCAATCGTTACGTGTATTGCCTTGCACACAGGAGTTCAATATTTTAATGGCAAATTTGACACAATTTCGGTGCAATATCACACAAGGACAACTTTTCTTATTAAAATTGAATGCTTTGCTTCCATGGTCAAGTTGAAGTTACTGTGAACTGGATTGAAACTATTTTGGGTCAAGAGTTGTCTTAACACCGCATGCCTTGATTTTCAACCCACAAGGCTAAGGAATGTTACTTCTCTTCTAGGACAAGATTTTTGAAGAACTTTTGTGCTAAAACACTCTGTACATGCAAACGTTTGGAACTGTTGTTCTTTCCTGTACTATTCTGCTACTATTGTAGTAATCTCACTGATGTCTTACTTGTGCTAAACTGCAGGTATGCAATGACAGGACAATTGACGCAGAAGAGTGATGTATATAGTTTTGGTGTAGTTCTTCTGGAGCTTCTAACTGGTAGGAAACCTGTTGATCACACCATGCCTCGTGGACAGCAGAGTCTTGTTACTTGGGTAAGTCATGTGCCTTGTTCCGTTTAGTAGGCTCTCTGCTTAGTTTTACATTCATTCGTCTTCCTGTCCCTTTCTCCGTTCTGTTTTTCTTTTTCACTTTTTATTTTGAAGATGTAACTTTAATAGGAAATGCTGTGTTTTAGGCTACTCCAAGGCTGAGCGAAGACAAAGTTAAACAATGTGTTGATCCAAAACTGAAGGGAGAGTATCCCCCTAAAGGGGTTGCCAAGGTAGCATCTTTTGATGCATATCATCCGAGTCCAAAGAGTGAAGTTGCATGTTTTGTTGAATCGATTACAAGCACCTCATTGTCTGGTTCTTTATATTGTGCAGTTGGCAGCTGTGGCAGCATTGTGTGTGCAGTATGAAGCTGAGTTTCGCCCAAATATGAGCATTGTTGTTAAGGCGCTCCAGCCACTTCTCAAGCCTCCTGCTACTGCTCCTGCTCCAAGCAACTAGAACTGAACATCTGCAATTTATTGCGTTGAAATTTCTGCAGCTCCTGCACAGTTGAGTTTCATTTGGTTGCGGATTCGTTTAGCTCTATATTTTTTTTCGAATTTTCATATATGAGATCCGATGTCTAGGCTTGGAGTAGACTGTATACCTCTGTTGCTTTTTGGCACGACATCAGGCTTGTGAAGCCATAAATTTCACAAAGGGATTGGTTTGTAATGTTTCTATTGTTTGCTTTTCCAGTGGATCCCTCTGTTCTCGAGGCATATTGTCTCTATAAGCTAATTCAAGTTGGTTCAGAAAAGCTATACACTACACACTCGTTAGCATTACCATTAGGCCAACGACGTTATAAAAATATATTTGTAAAACAATCAAATTGTTTTATAAAATTTATATCAGTTTGCTAGTTAATAACTTTTAAAAGTTACCATAGCCAATGCGCAAGGCTTTTTGCTTTGTAGGGTTCTAGAAAGAGTTACCGAATTTTTTTTGTTTTTTGTTTTTTTCTTTAACAAAGGAAGAAACAACCGAAAAAGTTTAACTATCGCACTGTTCTACGGTACGAAGTGCTTTGTTTGTCCCGTTGGATGAGCTCGACTACAGAAAGTGGTGGCTCCTGATGGTAGTGAATTCTTGGCCTGGCACGGTTCGTGAGGGTAGCTAAGTTGTCGGTGCACTGATTTCTTTCTCGATGCACATGCTGCACTTGCATCTCCTATTCTCGTTAGATGAGCCCATGAGTACTTGTCAGCAAGCAAGTATTGTTAGAAAAAACTATACTGGAAGAGGAAAGGATGTTAATGACTTCTAGGGAATCCACTTCTAGAATGACTCGGTGGTATCCTAGCGACCAAGCCAAGGTTAGGCCCGAGTGGATTCCCTAGAATGACGTGTAGTATAGACTCCTCTTGTCCACATATATGACAACTGTTATTCGTTGCAATGTGACGAACCACTCTCTGTTGGTTGGTCATGAGCTTTTCCTTACTCACCAATCAAAAGTAAGGCCCGATGTATTGGGGTCCCGCCCATTTTCAAATTAGGTCTCAGAGTCTAGCATTAGCATCTATGTTGCTTCCCTCGATGAGGTCATAGCAGTTGTTTTGGTAATTTGAGCTTGTGACTTTCTAGTTAATTTTTTTAAAAAATATTTTTTACCTTCATGTTCTTTTTATTATTATTTAATTAATATGTATATCAGAAATAATTAAAATGGAGGTTAAAAAATGACTGAAAATATTATTAGACAGTTGAATATAGCTCTTAGGAATTATATGTGCATTTAAATTTAATGAATTTTGTACCTCTTACGGAATCTTTTTATTCCAATGCCTTATTATTAATGTAGGAATTGTTTTACTTTTATAAACGGCTAACCGCTAACCGCCCACTCTCTCAAAAGCGTAATCTTGAAATTTGCGGAAATTCTCTCCAATATCAAGTTAACGAGTTTGAGTGAAGAAAATCTTACTCAGTTGCTCTTTCACAATTTGAGAACTGCGCTGTAGCAAAAGGGGAATTGGGTTCTTAAAGAAATTAACAATTTCTTTTGTTCTGTGCGCATAGAAGATTTCGCTTCTGCGTCTTTTGGAGGAGACAGGGGCAACCGAGATTTTGTGAAAAAGGTTGAGAATTTCGGTGCGGAAGTGAGAGAAACAGAGAATGCTTTGTTTGAAAGAGGATACTAATGGCATGAAAGTTGGAAAAGACAAAGACTGCGTGAAAGGTGAAGTGGTTTTCTCTGAAATCCAAGAAATTGATAGCAAAGAGGTCTCTGAAGGGTGCAAAGTCACTGAATTTGGATTTGGCGCCGATAGTGATTCGAAGAATAACGAATTTATGAACTCAAAAGAATATGATAAAGAAACCTTCTTGGATACCAGAAAGAAGCAAGTTTTGGCGGGATCCATCTCCAGTGACAAAAGTCACGGGGGCATTGTTGATGGTTTTTACGGTAGTAAAGTAATTTTCGGGAGTCTGAAAGGAATGAATGGTTCAGGCAGAAAATCCCTGCAGATTGAAGTTGTTGATGATACAGCATTGATCAAACCAACTGTAGTCCCGAAATTTGTGAATGGTGGTGTGGAAGTTGGAGAGAGGAATGGAAAGAAGGAGAAACAAGAATTAGATGGCAAGGGAAAGAGACCGCGGAGAAAGGGGAAGCATGTGAAAGACGTTCTGGGGACAAGTGAAATTGGCGAGGCTCCAAATGATGGTGCAGTGAAAGCGAATGGAACAAAAAGAAAGTACAATAGGAAGGCGATGGAGGACCTGCGGTTTGTTAACATTTTAGAACAGAAAAGATTGTGGGCAGAGATACATAGGGGGCTTGGACATACTGTTGTAAACGAATATGATGACTTGGCCGCCTTAAAGTATGAGAATTACCGTTTGATCTTTGAACCTCAACAAAAAAAGGAAGATGCCCCTCACTTTCTTGGTAAGCTCCCTTTATCTTTGTATCTCTCTTCTTCCAGTGAGTTAAGAATCGTTTCTCTTACATTATATTACTGCTTTCTGGCATTGTATTTGCCTTTCTGCATTTTGCGGTTCACAGAAATTACGTACCTTAAAATGCTTTATTTAAGACTCATCCTCGCAGTATGGTTATGGTAGATCATGGATCAGTTTGTAAATAAACGCAGAAACTTGGACTTTTGTTCTGGAAAAACTCCTGGAGAGCATGGATATTTTATTCTCTACTGCTTCATATTTCAGTTGAAACTCTTTGTTCTGGTTGACGAAAAGGTGTGATGCGTTCTTGCTAATGATAGTAGTTTTTGAAGGCTTTGTAAAATCAACGAAGGAAGAAATGTGCAACCATCTGTCCACATCATGTTAATGTTTGAAATCTAAGTGCATCAACATTTACAGTTGTTGCCATGTTTCAACTTTTGCTTCTCTGACAGCATTTCCAATTGCTTGTCTCTTGAATTTTATCCTTTTCCTTTCCACTTGCTTCGCATGTCATCCTTAGTTCTTCCTCCTTTTCAATTTAATTCATTCTGCTGTGGACAGGTGTTGCAGCAAGGGGAAGACGGAATCATTTCAACATATATGTGCATTGAAGAATTGCAAAACCCTTTTGTGGAAAATATTCCATAAATCTCACTAACAGTTTACTTGGGCAAATGATTGTTTTCCGTTGCGTATATGACTTGTATACAATCCTTGAATATACGATGCGACTGACCCAAACATTGGCATTGGTTCCTAAGGAACACAATTGTATCAATACCATATGATTTTCACTTTCATTCTTTTGTAATTGGAACTGGTACAAAGGTGTTACTGTTCTTGAATGAAAAGCAAAATCTTGTACATTCTTACTGTTATTTGTATGTTTCAATCTCTCCCTTTTTATGTTTCGTCTGTGTGCTTGTGAGTGCTCCAATTCATTCAATTCCTTTCATTTTAAGCACTTCAAGATTTTGCTTATCATTCCAAGGGAAGTATGTTTTGTTACTTCAGTAAATTATATTCTTCCTTAGTGTTTGGATTGATAATAATAAAGTCATTTCAAATTAATCACGAGTATACATTGCAGTTGTAGCTAGTACAAGTATGGGTCGATTACACGAAGATAGTAAATATTAATAATTACTCTTCTCCTATTATTTAGCATACGAATTGAATTTTATAGTTTTTAATTAAAATAAAACTTAAATAAAATAAAATAAAATAAAATAAACAATAATGAACAAAAAACAAATGAAATTTAAATAAATAAATAAAATAAAATAGGAAACAATAATAAATGAAGAATAGGGGAAACTTAACATCAAATATTAGTATTTGGTGATGAATTCCCCTAAAAGCCATTAATTAATTAACCTTTTATTATGCAATTATTTTATTGACTATTGGAACAAGCAAATTAGTTTTGAATTTTGATTTTGTTTTGAATTTGGAAAGAATATTTTATATTCCAAGTTTCTTTAAAAATTTGATTTCAGTTTCAAAACTTGTATCTTTGGGATATTTCTTTAACTTTTCAAATACATCATTTGGTTTGTATCATGGATCTAATCTTGTTGAGAATAGTACAATGATTGATGGTCTTTTCCGAATTAATTTGTAAGAAAATATTTTTCATAATACAATGCATGTCTATAATAATGCTAATATTAAAAGATGTGTTATGAATGAACAATCCTCTATGTTGTAGCACCGAAGATTGGGACATATTTCCCTTGAAAGAATTAAAAAATTAGTGAAAGATGAAGTACTTAATACTTTGGATTTTACTGACTTTGATATTTGTGTGGACTGCATATAGGGAAAGCAAACCAACATGACAAAGAAAGGTGTTAGGAGGAGGTTAGACATATTAGAGATCATACATACAGACATTTGTAGTCCAGAAATGGACTCATATGATCATAAATACTCCATCTCATTTATAGATGATTACTCGCGATACATGTACCTTTACTTGCTTCATAACAAGAACGAAGCATTAGATGCCTTTAAGGTATTTAAAATAGAAGTAAAGAGACAATGCAGTAAGCAAATAAAGATCATGAGATTAGATAGAAGTGGAGAATTTTATGGTAGATACAATGAGGATGGACAAGCACTTGGTTAATTTGTGAAGTTTCTTCAATAGCATGGGATAATAACTCAATACACTATGCCTGGGTCTCCAAACCAAAACGGTGTAGCAGAAAAAAGAAACCAAACATTGTTAGACATGATGCGGAGTATACTTAGCAGCTCTAAGCTTCCTAAATCCTTATGGACTGAAGCTCTCAAAACGAAAGCCCAATAAAATCATGCAAACACCATAGAAAAATCAGCTGCTAAAATCCTCACATTAGACACCAAAAAAGCTCTTAATGATCTCTCAAAGCAGAAGAAAACGCAGCACAAATCGTGCGGGAATCCAATTCAATTTACACACACTACACCGTTGTTATACCACCCTTACATTATATACCCTTCAGTTATTGATGGAGAAATCTCGCCAATCCAAAATCTCCTACACGTGCAGTACGTTACTTGTCTTCAGATCACAGTGAACAATTGGCGTTTTATAGTGATGGTGCAAAAAATCAAGAGTGCTTGCCAAATCAATTGCAATGCTTAACCTCTGGATTAGATTCAAGCTTCTCGGCTCTTGTATCCTATCAGTCTTTTCTGTGAATTGCAGCCACTGTTCTAGACTTCCATTAACATGTATTCCATAAATCAATAAGGACCCATTCAACTTAAAAATCTCAAAGCTGAAATCTCCCAGCCCAAAATTCCCAGCAGTAAACCTTTTTCCATCAACCACGTAATGCACCACACTCACTTCAAATAGAGTTCTATCACCCTTAAACTATTATCCTAAAAATCATCATACTTATTCTCAAGATACACATCTATTTAAGATAGAATTTCATAACATCTAAAATTTAGATTCAAAATAGCTTTTTGAATCTAAATCAAATAAGGATTATTGGTCGCTAACCATCATCCAATTAATAACGAATGCCAAAACTAATTACTTAGATATATAACATATATCCTAACAAAAACTTTTAAGAAGTCTAGCTCTGTAAGCTGATAAGGAATTTTTCCACTCAAGTTGTTGCAAGAAAGATCCAAAGTCTCAATTTTGGACATGTTTGACAACAAGAAAGGAATAGGTTCGAATAAATTATCATGTGATAGATTCAAAAGGTTGATACCTTGAATATTTCCAAATTCTTAAGGAATTTGACCTTTCAAATTGTTGCTGGAGAGATCCAATCCAACAAAATCTATGTTAAGAATTTGTTTCATTTTGTAATAAAAAATGTTTCCCTTCACTACAAATTCAAACTCTCCCATATAATATAAGCTGAAACTAGAAGTTTCTTTCTTCCTTCTTATACTTATATGAATAATTGGTAGAGAGTATAGAGAGCTTATTATGTGAAAGATCAACTACCTTTAACTCATTCGTCATCTTCCACAAATTGATTGGGATCTCTCCTATAAAATTATTATGACTAAAAAAAAGATACCTTAGCTTATAAAACTTTTGGAATGATACCAATTAAACAATTATGTCTGAGATCCAAAGCTAGCAAATTATTGGAATCAGACATTTGGATAAAAGGTCCTTCCAATCTATTTTATGACAAATAAATCTGTTGCAAGTGTTAAGTTCCCAATATTGCAAGTATGCTTCCAAAAAGCATGTTTTTGGAAAGATCAAGCACTTTAAGAGAATCCATTGTTACAATCCACTTCAGAAGTTTGTCAAATATTTTGTTACGATGCATGATAAATACCTCTAAGAAAGAGCAATTAGACAAGCTTTCCAGAATGCTTCCAATAATCTCATTTCCAAATGGATCTAACCACCATAACCTTGGAAAATATGCACACATCTAAGTTGGAATGCAACCATAAAGATGATTTATGGAGATGTCTAAATGCCTTAAAATTACATTAGGATTACGTGCTGTAAAACCCAAAGATCCCAAAAGAGAACAAGTGGAGAGAAAAAGGCTTTCCAATTTTGTATTGTTTTCTAGTAACTAACTTGGAAAGACGAATCCTAAAATTGTTTTCCAATTTTTTTCCAAAGAATGCTTATATTGCTTTGTCAAGTTTATTTTTCATGGGTTGCTTGAATTCTAACAAATACAATTATTTACATACATGTAAAAAATGAGTGAATAAATTATGTGAATTGTATAATTACACTATTAAATAAGATTTGAGTATAATAAACTTCTCAATGTTGTTGCTACCAACATGTAATTCCTCCAGATTGAATAAGACTTGTGAGCAGCCAAAAGAGCAAAGTTGCTTAGATATTATTAATATAATTGAAACCAAATATTATTTCTTTTAATAATTAAAAAGAAAATACCAACCAACCTTCCATGTTGATTGAAAGAAATATCTAAAATTTTGAGAGTGAAAGAAATATTGTTGCCACTAAGTAGTGATCATTTCCTTCTTGTACATAATGATTGGAGCAGAGATAAGTATATAATTTAAAAGATCAATTTTTTGGTAGACTCAATGTTGGGACCCGATCTCAAAACTGGACCCCAACCGGAAAAAATGAAAAATGGAAACGAAAACGAAGCCACAGACAACGAACACGAACAAAATCAAATTCGAAAGAATGGAACACAAATCGGAAGTATCGACTCAAAACGAATCGAAACGGAAAATCAAATAACAACAAATGCGGAAATAAAATCGAAAGCAAAAATCGAAAGAACGGATTTCAAAGCGAAACAAATCGAAAGCAAATCGAAAATGAAGTAAACAAACGGTTCAATCGAACCGAAACAAATTTCCGACATCCGTAGCGTATCTTCGAAAACTAAATT
>JANZLC010000001.1:18642479-18662257 GCA_026413385.1 Erythroxylum gracilipes
TTAGTCATGATGCCATTGTTTAGAACAAGCCAAATAAAAGTTTTAATACGTTGCTGCACCTTCAACTTCCAAATAAGCTTCCAAAAGTTATTATTGTCACTGTCAGTGGCTTCTATAAGGTAATGAAAAGCCGATTTAATAGAAAAGTTACCCGAGGAAGAAAGCTTCCAATAAACAACATCCTCCCCAGCCTGCAAAGAAGGAGGATGAATTGCTACAATGCGACCCAAAGTGTCTTCCGAAAAGAATCCAGCGAACAGATCCCAATTCCACCCTCCATCATCCTTGACAAAAAAACTAATGAATTTATCAATCAACTCCTCAGAGATAGGCCTCAAAGCCATATGAAACAAAGAACAAACAATACCAGGTACCCAATAATCAAACCAAAAGTTGATTGTAGTTCCATTACCAACTGACCATGAGGCATTGCAAGAAACGTCTCCCCAATAAGCGCAAATACCTTTCCAAAGACTAGAGCAATTACGAAGGGGGACCGGACAAGAACCAGAAGAACGCCTGAAGTTATATTTCGAAGCTAACACCCGCATCCAAAGAGGGTTATGATTAAAGAAGACCTCCCAAGCCAACTTCATTATAAAAGCAACATTGAACATTTTTGGGTCACGAAAAGCAAGACCCCCACTTAATTTAGGCTGTGCCACTTTACTCCAAGCAATAAGTGCCATTTTTCCTTTCAGACTCCTTGCCAACCCAAACAAAATGAATATTATACATTGTCCTTCCAAGCTCAGTTTTCTTAGTACTATACATAAAAGGTGGATTTAACTAAGAGTAAATTACATTTTAAATAAAAATTTTACCTAATCTTATAAAACTAATTAAATCTATAAAAAAACATCAATAAGTATAATTTTGGATCATATTTAAAAAAAATAGGAAATTTTGAAATATAATTTACCCTTTAATCAAAATTTGCATATATTTGATAGTATACATATATTTCATTTTCAAGATTTCAACTACTTTTTTGTTTCTTCAACCACTATATATGTTATATATATATATATATATATATATATTTAAACCGAACCAATTCAACCGGTTTAACAGAAAAACTCTTGAATCAGCTAATTTTTCAATTTGATTTTTAACTTTTTAGTTTAATGTAGTATAATAGTAAAAAATAATCAGTTTATCACTTAATTAGTTAATTTTAGTGAACTAATCAATTTTTATGAACCAAAATAAATAAATTAAGGCAAGGATATTTTTGTTCAGTTATTTTTCATATTCTTTAATTTTATTCTATCTTAAACGGATTTCATAACGATTTAATACCGATTAAACTTTTTATCTTACCGGCTTAACTTTCAGTTCAGTTTTGAAAACATTGGGAAAAGTTTTTGACGGTGAAAGGAGTTGGAAGTTGAAAATAATGCTTGCAATTTGCAAAGTCAAATATAGAAGGGAGCCTCCATGCAATTTCAATAAAAAATAACCTTATCAAAACCTCTCACGCTTGAATTATTGTGTTTTTTTGTCCTCAAATTTTTTATTGAATTAAAAAACGAAAAAAAATCTTATTTGCAATAATATATAATTGACCCTTAATTTATATGTAGTAGGACCCTTAATTTTTATCTGTTTTTTAAAATTAATTTGACTTTGACTACTCAATTGTACTGTTTCCATGTTTGATGGAGAAAAGAAACAATAAAAAAACTGAAGAAGGGTTTTCTGAGAAAAGATATGGGAGGCTTAAAGAAGTGGGAAATGATTACAAACTATATCAATGGTGCCTCAAGAATAGAAAGTTAGAGATGGATTAAGAAGAAGTGGAAATGAAGTCAATCATGAGTTTCCAAGACCTAAGACTTTCACTTTAGTCACGTTTTGTCTTCTAAAGATCGTTATTGATGGCCATTTTTTCCTACAAATGACGCAAATATTTTGGAATCATACTCCTCACATAACACAAGATTCTTATACTCTCTAAATGTTTATAATTTTTTGAGTTTCATTTAAGTTTCAGAAGTATTTCAAAGTATAAATTAGTTTATTAGGTGAAAATTCAATTTCTTTTTTATTATTTGAATAGTAATTACTTAATTTATTAAAATGCACAATTTATGACATTTTGTTTGAACTTAATTCTAATTTCATGAAGTTAAGAAAGAGATGACAAAATAATTAGAATTATATTTATATGAAAATATTTTGAAATAGGCTCAAATCAGATTTTGTGTTCAAAGTTTGTGTACTCAGAAGCTTGGATTAGATTCCAATTTTTTAAAATTTTCATTCGTTTGATTTCTTTTTTAATTTAAATTTTAAAAAAGCATTATTTTACTAAAATATTATACATTTGGGTTTCGGGTTGAGTCCGGACCCAAATGTCATCTATATCCCGAATATGATTTGCAACTAAGTTGGATAGAAATATCATTTTCTTCTATTTAATAAATCTTAGTTGGTTAAAGAAAGATGTAAATTTAGTCCTTTAACAAGTTTAGTTAATTAAAAGATGTTAAATTTCATCATTGCCGTAGAGTTTGGATCATGATCAGCTATAATAACAATAATGAAAATTACATAATTCCAAAATTCCTAACAATTGTCTTATCATTGGTCATTATTTGTTTGCCTTTTAAGAGCATGCTTACCCTATTTTTGCTTCAATTTAAGTGCTGTGAAAAATATATAATACATAATTATTCACTAACATAATACCAATCTTAATCCTTCAACTTTTGCCTTCATAGACTCCAAAAATATCATACTTATCTATACAATTTCTTAGTTGCAATATTCACACTAAATACAATTATCATAAATTGAGCAACCTCTCATCAAGGGAGGCAGCCCGAACCTTGCCTGATCGATCGGTTGACAATATTTTAGTGTGTCAATTGAACAAGGTCAAGCCGACCCAATTTGTCATCCCTACTCATCAGTTGAATTGTATGCTAATAGCATAAAATCCATGAAATTATATATATCAAGTATTGAAAATGACTAATCAATACCTTCTACAGCAAACTTTCATCCTACAACACTTATTTGTTACCACTGAGAAATGAACTATCTCATCCTTCACATGCTTCCAAGCCAAACCAGCTACTTGTCTTAATGACCATGAAGCATACAATGATTCTACAACTTGGGAAGAAAAGCCATTGTTGCTAAGGTCCAACAGTTGCAACTTTTTTGCCATGCTAATGGCTGTTGACAAGTTTTGGATGAATTGGTCCTCCATAGAAGAATTCTTCTGACAAGGGCTTGTGCAACTGTCATCTAGTTCTGATGGCATAGTTTCCATATTGATGGGACCATCGTCACTATCAGCAACTTCAAACTCACAGCTTTCACTACCACATTCCTGGAACTTGTTTAAAGAGTTTTCAGATACATTGAACTCAGCCTGCAAAAGGGAAGTCATGCCTTTTACCCTCTCTTTTGCAGCTTGAGCATACTCCAATATATGTTTTTCCATTAAGACGGCATTATCAGTAAGATGGAGCTCCTGCAGACATTCATTCTCTGCAGAAAAGGAAATGGCAGGTAAGTATGACGAATATTTCGATCAGTTAATGTTAATGTTAATGTTCCATCTGATTTGCTACAGAACCTGCCAATGCCTGAACCAGTTGAAGAATTCCAATGTAGCCGAGCTTACATTTGTTTAGGATCAAAACTTCCAGAGAACACTGGGGATCCATAAGGAAGGATACTAATGCATTCCCACTGCATATTCCAATGTACCCGAGCTGACATTTGTTTAGGATCAAAACTTCCAGAGAAAACTGGGGATCCATAAGGAAGGATACTAATGGATTCCCACCCTGCATTAGTAACTTCCACTCAAGTTTTCTCAAACTAAGGAACACTAACTATATAACATTCATTTCCTACAGGAAACATTCAGAGCAAGGAAAATAAGAACTAGTTAGTGCATGTTCGTTTGAAGATAAATCCTATAACACTTTAAAACGTATTGAATCTTTAATACATGGCACTGAAATTTGTAGTACTTTATTTCTATATATGTGGCATTTCTTAAATACTACATTCATGCAACATATAACTATAAGAACCTGAATGTATAGAACTGATTTAAGTTATTTTGTTCAATTGAAAAATGTAAAAGATATCCATGCCGATGGCACCGTGAAGAATTAATTAACTAACCTCTTCTGAGGATTTACTTCAAGATTCAGCTCAAGAATTCCACAAATGAAAGTAGCATCACTGTTAAGTTTGTGGATGTACGTAGGTGTTAATCCACAGAATGATAAGTCTAAGTATCACAGAGTCTTGAGACCCTTTGAAAAGGGATTCTGTTATCTGTAGTGCCCCTTCCTACAATTTCCATCAATTTGCAAAATTAATAAGAGGCAGAGAAAAATAATTCAAATTGCATGCAAAGGTTGGATGCAGAAAAAACATAAAGAAAGGCAGAAGTGTACTCACAGTTCCTACACCAGTTCTCCCAAGTATTAGTTGTGAAAAAGACGAGGTTTTAGCAAGTTGGCAAAGGGTATCTATAACTGGCTTGTTCAAACTCAATCCATTCAGACTTAGTTCTGTAAAACTGCAAAGATAAAAACATCAGATTCAGAACATTTTGATCTAAGGTAGCCAACACCTATTCCCTATCTGAAGATAGAAATGGAAATGTATTTTATTTTTACCAGGTAAAGGGTTTTGGCCTTGAACCTTTTCAAAATGAAAATTTTGGTCAATAGATTATTGAGAACATTTCTAGATATGGACTGATTGTGTCCTGTCAAAATGACTGATTATTAGGCAGGACATGAGCAATAATATAGAGGCTGTACTTTAACACATTATCTCTTTAAGTACCTGTTGAAAGTTGTGCCAGGGCAGAGCAATCATTTCGTCCATCGGTGACCTTTTGGATAATCGAACACCGCTCAATATTTAAGCTATAAAGGGCTGCAAGAGCAAAAAGCATAATAAGAATACATCAAGACCAACATCTTCAACTTGAGAACAGAGTTAGACGAGTCATGAAGTAGTTGGCCATGCTAACATATGACAAATGTGGCAATCTTGATTGCATTTCACAAAGGCCAAATTTCAGCCACCATACAGTCACATTCTATGCGCATTCCTTCACATGAAATTGGTGGAGTACAAAAGAACAGGTCACAACTACTGAAAATCAATCAAGTGAAAGAGGAAAGATAGAAAGCAGGGGATCATGATTCGTAAAATTTGCTTCAAGCAAAGCATTTATAAGGTGCAAAACAGAAAGGAGATATCTTTTCTATGAAAATTGGACCTAAAAGAGAGTAATCCTTATGATTCATGCATGCAGAATTTCGGAAAGTTTTGGAGTAAGAGCTGATGGACCAAATCAATTGCAATGCAAATCCAGGGTCAAATCACCATATTTTTGGCCTGATATGAGAAATTGTTGAAGCTTCTCCACTGTTCCATTTCCTAAGCATAGGCAGTTGGCAACAATTGTTAGTCAAAAAAGACATTCACAACTTATTAAACATAATACAATGAGAATTACATGTAATAGCATTCTGCCTTGAAGCATTGTTAACATGCATTTGGTAGTTAATGCACTGCTTTCTGTGAATCATTTAACTGATGAAGACAAAAGAAAACATACCTAACAAATTATGAGATAAGTCAAGCATCGCAAATGTTTTGTGGTATGCAGGGCATTTGGCAATGGAGTTATAGATATATCTTGCAATTCACAGTCAGATGCAATCACTTCATCCTCAACCTGGTAAAGGAAAAGGGTGGGCGGATTAAGAAAATATGAAGTTATTGATTCTTCAACTAGTAAATTTTATATCGACGTTGTAAACAAGAGGAGACAAATAAGCATCCCTTTTCTTCCTGCCTCTCTAACTTATACTGCTACCTCTGAAATGTATAGTCTTTGAAGCAACTTCATATTAGGTGTCTCGGATAACTCAATGCAGGATTCACTATACAGTTTCATCAAGCGCTTTTGAACCCATCCTGTCAAACATGAACCAAAAGAAACTTATTAAGTTGCATATAAAAATGAACTTGACAGTACAACAAACAAAGGAATTATGGTTCACTAAATAGGTGTTGTACGCAAAATCAAACTTGCTCTAAAGGTTCTGCAGTCTATATTAAATCTTTACAGCATTAAGAAAATAACAGGGTTATGAGGATTTCAAAGTTCCACCTCAGTTCAAAGTGAAAATTTCCCAGCTCAAGTTTTTTCAAGGCAAGCAAACTGCTCCATGGTGTAAAAACATAGTTTCAGATATGTATTGTTATATGAAGCTTATACAAGACCTTGACACTAGCATTTTCCAATCCAAGAACTAATATATTTCTAACAGAATCATGTTCAACAAACTTAAAATAAAAAGTAGGCAATTTCCTTTCAGAAGCTGCCTATCTTAAGAAGCAATTTACTACTGATGCATCCTTATTGGAAAACTAACAAATCTCAGATCTGTTAGTCAATAAAGTTCCAACCCTCATTTGTGTTCGTCATAACAGGCACCAGAGAGCTTATAACTACAGGGCACATTGGAAAAGCAGATGCTATTATAACTTCCCAAAATGAGAAAAGTAAATCATACCAGCAATAGAAACTTCAATCATAATGTTTCCTGGGCCATTCTTAAAAGTATCCAATGATTCACATGACTCCAGAACTTGATCAGCATATTTTATCTGATGAATGACGGGCAAGAGACCTAAGCAGATAATAGATTGAATATTCTATCAATTGCATGAAGTGGTGGCTGGTGACGATTATGCATGCTCACAATAGAAAAGTTTTCAATTGAAAGTTACTTCAACAATTGTTTCTACCCTTTGATCTCCTGTCCATAGATACATGGAGATACTAAAAGCATGCCAGTTCAACTTTTAACAACTCAATGTCCAATTTATCAACAACAATGTATGAGCCTGCCTCCACTTGAATCAGGCGATTGCCAATTCTGAAGGTGGTATGTTGCTGCAGTCAACAAAAGCACCAGGTTAGAGTACAATGATGATAACAAAGAAGAAGCTACAATAATGAGAATGAGAACATAAAAACAAGAAATAAGAAAGAATAACCACTCCAATAAGCAAAGTTGCTATGTCACTACGATATGCAAAGACCATTAAGTGCATCAGCGAGAGGCTTCTTGTGCAACGGCAAGAAACAAATTGAAAACAATAACCTCTCAACTTAACACAACTAGACCTTGTTCTGGGTATTGATTTAGGATTTTTCATAAGTGGGCCAAAAGTAAAAACTACTACACCAATTGCTGACAAAATATAATTTTTAAAATCTCTTCAGTGGGGCAACTGATCCCTACGCCTTGATGGATCCATCCTTGCATAGATCACATGCTAAATGGAGTTAGCTACATGGCACTATTATGTAGAGTATGTTAACAAGCAGAATGTCCTTCATAACTGATATCTGGAAATGAATTAAAATTGGATAATAACCTCCTTCCATGACAAATCACGAAAAAGATGTGTCTACTCTCTGTTGCACATAAATCAGGAAATACTCACTGTGGTGCAACTGTTGGAATTATGTAAGTTGAGATGGCTAGGGTTGAGCTTATCAGTTCGGTTTTCAGATATGTCAATCTCATGTCCAGAACCACTGGCAGCGAGATCAGATGTTGAAGCATTTTCATTTGTGCTCAAAGATCTGAGAACTTTGCCACTAGTCACCATATTATGAGTCCTAAATTTGTACGAACTTGCACTTTCTTCAACATTAATGGGACCACTTGAACTGGTAGCACAATGGGAGGCAACAGCTGAGCTATCCTACCATGCCAAAAGTATCATAAGCTAAGACACCAGATTCACACAGGAACGGTATCTCATGTATTGATTAAGATGTTTGTGTACCTGAAATCTACATGCACAACCACCAGAGTTGCTTTTCCTTCTTACTGTAGTGAGAACAAAGATGTATTAGAATTACTACAAAGAAGATATTAAGTGACATGGTTAAAAACTGATACCCACTTTCATCAGAAGTAGCAACATCCTCTACTGGGCATTTAGTAGTTTTCTCCTTTGAAATATCACTCTCATTTGGAAAATCGTCTTCATCATCTGAAAGAACAACTCTAATTCTTTTCCGGACAACTATTTGTTGGTTACTAGTAAAACATTTTTTAGAAGCTTTAGTTAAATTTTCATGAACTTTGTAGTTTTCAGCCCGACCTGCTTTCATATTTGATGAGTGTTTACTAGACTGAAGGAGTGAAACTAGGGGCACATCATCATTCATGATTTCAACACTTTCCAAAGTTTGTGATCTTGTAGAGCAGAGCTTGCCCATTGATTTAGATTTACTTTCTGATAAATAATCACCCTCGTCTGTATCAGTCTCAGAGCAGTAATCTCTTGTCGATTTTTGTTTCTCAAGCTCCCTGATTTCTAGCTGTTTTAAATTGTCAATTTCAAGTTGCAACCTCCTACAAAAGAGAACCAGTGTTTATGCCAAGAAAACTAAGTTGCAACCTTACTGAGCTTAGTACTGCTCTCAGCCAAAATGCTTATCATCATAAAGAAACTTTACCTAGCCTCGTCAACATTATCAAATCTTATCATGTGGCTGTAATGCATATTCTCCAGTGCTGTAAGCTGAATAGTGGGGAGTTTAGCCTCAGAGGCAATTCTGTATATGAGGAAAATAAATAAGGATTAGCATAACCATTATGACCAAATGCAAGAAAGATCAAATTTTATTTACATCCAAGTCCAATTAAGAGCAATTTAGCATGCTTCAAGCTGCCCAGATAAGAAATAAAAAATAGAATATTACCTTCTTGTCCTTTTTTATTAGTTGTAAGTTGTAACCTGTTACTTGTGAGATAAACATAACATCACGTAATATCAATTATGTTCTCCTTAATCTTCAGACAGACTTGAAACATAACTTCTGCAAAACTATAGACTGCTAGCTTTTATAAGAACAGAGATGATGTTAAAGATAACTAGTATGAAACACTTGCTACTGATAATTTACTGGAGAACAATACTACTGTCTTTGGATTTTCTAAAAGTTCATGTTTTGGACTCAAGGTATGTGTGTTTAAGCCTAGTAGCTAAGGTAAGTCAAATGTATAGAAATGTAACTTCCTTAACATGTAAAGCAATAGTAAGAGAATCATTTTTATTGCACATAAGTTAAAGAAGCCTATGAAAGGTGTAAAGAGCTGCCTTCATAAGCTAATATGAGGTATTCAACTAACCATTCCATGCTCAGCAAACTAAGAATTTAACACAATGGAAAATTTTGAGGATAAACTGAATGAAAGATTAATACCTATAGCCTTCTTCAAATGCACTTAGCGCTCCCATCCAATCCCCATCACAGTCCAGGACATCGCCAATGTTGATTTTGGTCAACGCTTGACCCTGGAAGTTTAAGGAAATGTTAGTCCATTTTTACTACCAAAAAATATATTAAATGTTGCTTAAACAATATATGTCCTTGTGCACATTGCAAGTTCATAAAAATTAGTTGCTGATACTTTTCCAAGAACAAAGACGGTAATGATATATGCAGTAAAAAACTGCAAAGTACCAGCTTACCTCCAAGTTTCCAATAGAGTTATATGTCTCCCAACTCTTGTTAAACCATTTTATCGCTTTTTTGAAGTTTCTGAGCTTTTGGTAGGATTCCCCAAGAATCAGATATGAATCGCTTAGCTTCTCTTTGTCACAAAGTTCATTTGCTATTCTCTTCTTCCGCTTTGCAAATTCATGATGCTAACACCATAAAATACAGTTTTAAATTGCACAAACAATGAAGAATGAGATTCACTACTATATTCATTAACTCTTAAGTCCTCTATTTACTAAAAACAAGAAGTCAGACTGGGATGATAAGCACATACCAACATTTTCTATTTAAATGATTTAACTTTGTCCATAACTCTAAAATCCAAATAAGAAGTTATGTAAATGAAGGAATGTAAAATGAAAATGATAGCATACATTACATATCAAATGCCATTCATTTACAGATTATTACTCCCCATAACATTGTTTAATTTTCTTGTCAATCAATATTCGGGAAAAGGTCAAGGTAAATTAGACATTCATGGTGTTTGAAAGCAAATATTCAGCTGGTTTCATATCCAACATGAAATATGATTGGTACAAACAATATTACAATACATCTGAAGTCAGATCTAACAACTAAAGAATGCATCTAGCCCCCTTAGCCATAAAAACTCAGTTTAAGGACGATGAGAACACATGATGGAGCTGATAGAAAGAACTGAAGGTCTTCCTCCCAAAATAGTATAATGCATTCACTGATGTCCATTGACATAAATTAAAAACTAAACGGGATGGAGTATACAATTTATGTGCTTATTGTCTAAATATTTAGAAAATTGATTGGGTAACTTTTAGAGTGTGGAATATTAGGTAACATATTTAGTTAAACCTTGGCATCCACGCAATTCACATGCTAGCTAAATGAGTGAAATTTGACTCAATGTGATGACAATGGTTGAGTCAAAGAGAAAGACAACCAGGTTGAGTGAAATTTGAAGCAATGTGAACACCCAGACTACCTTCAGCCACGCAAATGTCATGCTTGACTTCTCAATGAGCCGGTCTAGTGATGCATTCTGCTGAAGCAAACACTTCCTTTCACGTTCTGTACCTCTAGCAGCAGCTATATCTCTTGTTAGCTTCTTGAAATTCTGTTCTTCCTTCCTCAGATCTTCCATTACTTTAATTGCCTCTTTAACAGTGTCAATGTTTTGATCAATTTGTCCTGCCAAAGCATCCTCATCTTCCATGGATTGTGCCAGATCAAGTGCTTTTTCATAGCAACGAATAGCCTCCTCATATTTCTGAATCCTGTAATGCAATTCTCCAAGATTAATATAACCTTTTGCCTCCCCCTGGCAATGCCCAATTCTCTTACAAATTATGATATCCTTCTCAATGTGCTCCCGAGCTTCCTTCCATATTCTCAGTTCCATATAAACACTTCCAAGATTGTGATGGAGTCTACTACTACAATCTTCAACTTGACTAATCTCTTCTTCATTACATATTTCTAGCCCTTTGGTAAGCATTGTCTTCGCTTCTTCCAAGTTGTCAAGATCCATTTCAAGCATTCCAATATTGTTATGCGCATCAATGTACTCTTTCACAAAAGATGTTTTATTAGTGGATGGATTTTTCTTGAGCTTCTCAGCAAGCCTCGTGGCTGACTTGAAATACTTTTTGGCATTTTGAACTAAGTAATGGTCTTCATCGGACTTCAAAAATATCTCATGGTATGTCCGACCAAGTTGAGTACTCGCTCTTTGCTGCTCAATGAGGTCATTGGCATCTTTGGCAAGATCCAAATGCTTTTTCTACAGACACATTCCCAATTCGAAAACTCACATGTCTTTCACATTTCATTACATCTATGAGTCCAAAATTAAAACTCGACACAATCATTCAAACACATTCAATTCTTAAACCCTAAATCAGAGAAAAACTCAAAACAAAAGCTTGAACTTTCAGCTGAAAAACCAAGGCATCCTGGTATTGTTGTAGTCTGAGATAGACTTCACCGAGAGACTGACAAGTGAGCAACAAGTGATTCTCTCAGGCAAGTACTTTATGGATACTTTGAAATCAATTCGCAACCACCTTAGAGCCTCCACGTACTCTCCTCTGTTCTTCAATATGTCCCCGATCACATTCGCCCACCGAGCTTGCTCTTGCCGGTTTCCTTCCGACCGGGCGTTCTTGTACGATACCTTAGCAGCGCTCAGTTGGGCAGTGTCTTTTGCCATTGATCAATGTCAAGGGTCGAAGCAGAGAAAGCAAAATGAAGTAAAGACGAGCACTTCCTTTTTTCCCTGATCTAGAAAATCCTTGGTGAAAAAATATAGGAATATTTTCCCGCCAAACTGGTTTTGTTTATTGGGCCGTATGCTCAAAGTTCTTGGACTAGTTCTTGGACCCTTACTAGCGGACCTGACCACTAAACAGCATCTGAAATCAAAATTCGACTGTAAAATTTGTATCTTGATCACTTTATCTAGTAAATTCACTCGGATCCCGTCTTGTTTCCGTCTCGCCGTCCATTCGCCGTTCGCCGTTCGCCGTTGGAGCTTCGTGGAGCTGCAATCTGACAACGACCCTCTTCTTCTAGTTTTCAACTATTTAGGTTTGTTTTCCGCAATCTATGAGATCAATTGGTTAGTTGATGAGTTAATTTGCTCGATTAGGTTGAATAAGTAGATGGGTTTGGCTTAACTTTTAGTTTTCTTGTCCCTGAATGCGTGTGTTCTTATTGTAAATAGTAGGAACAACCCATCTTGGAAGAACAAAGAAATCTTAAGTACAATGGGGTTGCTTAGCATCATTCGTAAAATCAAGAGGAAGGAGAAGGAAATGCGTATACTTATGGTGTATGTCCTCTTTTATTTTTGTCTCTTTGTTATGTATAAGTATATACATTGTTCTGAAATTCTTGTGAGTCGTTTAGGGGCCTTGACAATTCTGGGAAGACGACGATTGTACTTAAGATCAATGGGGAAGACACCAGCGTTATTAGCCCTACCCTTGGCTTCAATATCAAAACTATCAATTATCAAAAGTAAGCCACCTTCTCTCCCTCTATAATTGGAGATACAATTATTTCCAGTACTTCCGAAATGCCAAATGCCCTACCTTTGACTGCAGTTTAAACTATTGATTTACGCAATTGGAAGTGACCAAATAGGTTTACAACAAAAATGTTGTACATATATACATGTGTGTGTGTATGTGTTTCTTGTGTAATGTCCTTGAATGAATAAAAAGTGCATCTTTGGCTACTATGGTAACTGTAGTGAAGTCATGTATGGACTAGCATGTTACTTGTGGACTGTGTTGGATTAACAGGAAAAATGGTATTGCTGCTTATCAGGTATACCTTGAACATATGGGATGTTGGGGGCCAAAAAACGATTAGATCGTATTGGAGGAATTACTTTGAGCAAACTGATGGCTTGGTTTGGGTAGTTGACAGCTCCGATCTTAGGAGGTTAGACGATTGCAAGATGGAACTTGACAATCTTTTGAAAGAAGAGGTAGTTGTCTTCTCAAGGTTTCTCTTTTTATGTAATTGTTAGAGCTTTGTTACTTTTAATCTGCTAGTGTTTTCGATTGTTCCTTTCACATGGTTTCTTTCCCTTGCTCTTGTTTAGTTTAGTTATTGGCTTTTGATTTATCTGTTCAATTGGCAGAGGTTATCTGGAGCATCTCTACTTATTCTAGCTAATAAGCAAGACATAAAAGGGGCTCTTACACCAGAAGAAATTGCTAGAGTATGTTCCTTTAGCTCAAGTTCTACACTATGATTGTTCGTTTTCTTTATTTTATCATCTTTCTTTGGAATTCCAAGTTTATTCCAACATTCATACCTCAGTATCATTGACCTTGATCTTTCAACCTGAACTGAAATTTGGAACTCGACTACCAGCTTCACTGCCATAATGCATTCTTGATTAGAAATGTCAATCATATGGTTTCACAATCACCATACTGTTTTCCATAATGTTTAAGCTTTTCTCTCTTCACATTAATATACTGTTGAAAGTATCTGTGTGAACGTCAAATGCACATCGTTCTTTTCCTTTTCGATAGGGAGCGATAATTTCGTGGCGATTCACATCCTTGTATAATATGTTGAAATGATCTCTTTCTACTTATGCAGGTGCTGAATCTGGAAAATATGGATAAAACCCGTCACTGGAAAATTGTTGGTTGTAGTGCATACACTGGTTCAGGACTGCTTGAAGGATTTGACTGGTTGGTTCAGGATATTGCCTCCAGAATCTATATACTGGATTAAACATAATTAGGTCATTTTACAGTTTTCATCTTTTCAGAAGTGATCGTGATTGTTGAATTCAAGCTCTGGATTTTCTTCCTCAAAATTTCCTATACAAAGTGATGTGTGTATATGCATTATTGTATATCTCTATTGGAATTTGTCCAAACTACTTCAGCAATTTCAGTATAAATAGAGAGATGCATGTGGAATTTCATATTTAAAATTGAAGTTGTTGAATTATTTTAAATTTGAAAAATTATAATATAAATTATTCGTCAAATTGGTAGTTCATAATTCTAAGTAAATGTAACAGCTTTTAGAATATAATTTTAACTATAAATATGTAATTATAATAATCATATATAAAAATTTGGGTTCCTTTTAATAAATATATACTTCGCTGTAATAATCACATTGAAAAATCTTTTGTTTCGTGTATGGAACTTAAGTTTAATATTTCAATTCAATATGGAATATGGAATATGGAATAATAATATGGAATAATATTTTTGGTTTAGCCGCATTTTTTAATTTTTTATTTATAATTTAGATAAAAATGAAGTAAAAATTTAAATATCATGTTCCAAATTCCTATTTTTCTATTATTCCTATTCTATACACTGCTTACACATTGTTTAGTTTTAATCCTTAAAGAGATTCAGTAAAATGCCGAATAACATTAAAGAAATAACATCATTTATAATCGAGTATAAGAAATATATAAAAGTATCAACTCTACTTAAGAAATTGAAATAAAAATAAAAGTGGTATGATAGACATTAACATAACTCATAAGCAACATCGTTTCATTTATTATTGTAAATCGATACACCACTTGAATTTCTGCTCTACTTAAAACGGATCCAAACCAGGCTTAGCCTTTTTCTCTTTCACATTCCTCTTCTTTGTCTTATTAAAAATTGCTGGTGCACAGAAACTTGAAGGGCAGTTTTTGAGCTCAGAAAATGTGGAGAGCTCGTAGAGTTAGCAGTTCCACGTAAAAGTTTCGAAAGTGCATGCTTGTTGGAGTCTGGAAGTTGCAGTAACAGGTTGGTTCAGTGGACATGGTACGCATGTTTCTTCAACAGCCGCCGGAAATTATGTGAACGGCGTAAGTTACTTCGGTTATGCTCAAGGGAAGGCCAGAGCTGCACCTCTCTCCTCCCATATCAGCCATAGCCATTTATCTCTCCTCCGCCAGTGGTTAACGTTATGATTATTTCTATATTTCGCTAAATTATCTCCGTTAACAGCTTTCTGTGTTTTTAAGATAGCGGCAACGGTGTTGCAGGTGAACTTTGATTAAATGTTTTGTATTTTGCTTAAGAAGAAAGATTTGAATGTCTGTGCATGAAATGTGTGCATAAAGAGATGATTTTGTCGCTTAAGAGCTCACTTTTAGCGTTTTAAGAATCAAGTGTGATCACAAGTCCTTCCATATGTGTTCATGGTCTCTGCACCGCCGGTCTAATGAAGTACTCTGCCACCGCCGAAGTAGAGTTGATCTCAACAAAGATCTGGCGAAACAGAACAATCTAGAGATGGAAAAGCAAGAAGACAAGATAGAGACATAGCAACGAAGAAGTTCTCAAATTGATAAGAGGAAAACATACGTAAGATGACGATAGAAGAGGATAGCCAGAATGAATCAATTCCATTAACGTGAGTATCTAATTTATACACATACAACGGTCACTAACTACACTATCTATGGCATAATTCTAGCTACTTACATGGAAAAGGAATAATCTAAAATAGGCAAAGATAATTACAAGACATCAATGTAAATCCTTTCCTAATAGAAGTGAGCCCCATGAGAGATTCGTCGACGCAGGGACACAGCACGGTGGACATGATAGTGGCTATCAGGTAGTGTTTCTTTGTCTTTTTACAATTTATACATTGATGTTGGGTAGGACAAGCTGCATTTCTTTAGCTGTCAAGGGGGAATTCGCATTATTATGTATCTAAATGTATACTTCTACCTTTCGCTTATCTAAGTTTCGGTGCGAGTTTGTGTGTATGTTGACAGTGGCGTATTCATTGGTCATCACCATGTGTGGCTCCTGTCCGTTGGTGGAAGTAATGGGTGGCAGTTCCAGCCATCCTTGTAGTTGCATTTATTATTTTATGTCTGCTAGTGCGATTCTTTGTTTTTAGTATGGAGTGTTGTTAGTTACGCATATTGCACCTCTGTGTGGTTTGAATCCCAAGGCTATCCATCCTTGTTTCTTTTTTTTCCGTTTTCTCGTGTGCCATGAACATTACTCATGATCCTCTGGTAATCTGGGTGGGGTTCTCTTTTACTCAACCGAGCATAGTGCATAACGGGTGCAACTCAGCTAAGCTACTAAATAAGAACGTTTATTGGGGACGATGATGCGTGGTTACTTGTAATGCAATCGATAAACGTAGACTCTCTAGCATATCACACATCTGCTGACAAGTCTGCTGTCTCGAGCATCCTGACAAGTTTATTGTTGTACACGAGAAGTCGTCTTTCTTTCTCCTTGGGCGACCCGTTGGTACTCCACTTACCAACTTGACGAGTAAACTTTGACAAGTCCCTTAGAACTTTTTCTTCTTGATACTTCAAGCTTTTATAAATAGCCTTTTCCATTATAATCACACCTTACCGGATACATTATCCACTTTCACTTGCATGCCTCACCAATAGATTCTCTGGGTGGCTAAGCTTGGACAAGCATGGTTAAAGTAGATTACTGCACCCAATTGGACCATGTATTATATTGAGCGGGGGTCAATAGATTTTCTTGCTCAAATCAGACATGCCTTTTTGTTTTCATGCTGGTAATATATGTGCATTACTAAGGCGTTATTCGATTGGCAAATTATTTATTATTCATCTTAGTTTTATTTCATTACTGTTTTTTTTATTATTATCTTTTTATTGAGTTTCTTATTAGTATTAGTTTTATTATCATCATCATCATTATCATCATTATTATTAGTAGTAGTATTTTATTATTATTATTTTAGTATTTTATTATTATTATTATTATTATTATTATTATTATAATATTTTTGTGGTAGGGTTTATTAGTTTCAGCTTTTAAGGATTTCTCAGGATAGTACATGCGGGAAATGTAAGAGACACGAGTTAGAAGGGATGCCTTCAAATTGAGTGAATGGAATCAGTGCAAGCGGTTCGGTACGTGCAGCTTGCAGGAATAAAGACGAAGATGATTTAATAAGAATATGCTCCTAGAACGTGGAGATCCTCACTGAAAAGTCCTTGGAATTGGTAGAGATTTTAGACAAGTATAGGATACAAATAGCATACATTCACGAGATTAAGTGGGTATAAGCTAAAGCAAAGGAGATAAGGGGCTCAAATTATGGTACTCAGGAAGTACGCGGAAGCAGAATGAGATAGGTATCTTAGTGGACAAGGGACTTATGAACAGAGTAGTGGGGATCACAAGGGTCAATGATAGGATAATGGTGGCAAAAATTGTTTTAAGCAGTGTGGTTCTCAATGTAGTATGTGCTTATGCACCTCAAGCTGGTGCAGACGGACAACAAAAACGTACATTCTGGGAGGTGCTGGATGGGGTGCTTCTACAAATCTCTAATACTGAGCAGATCATCCTAGGAGGGAATTTTAATGGGCATATAGGGGCGGATTCAGACAGATATATAGGAACTCATGGGGGCTTCGGATATGACACTGGGATTGATTTATTGGACATAACCATAGCATATGAGTTAGTAATAGTAAATTCCTTATTTAAGAAAAACAAAGCACATTTGGTGACGTTTCAGAGTAGCACGACCAATACACAAATTGATTATCTCCTTGTTAGGACAAGAGCCATATCATGGTGTAAGGATTGCAAATTACTTCCGGCCACTATCAACCCAACATGAATTGTTAGTTTTGGATCTAGGAATTAAGGGATGGAGGGCACAACAATTTACCAAGCAATGTCGCAAAATTAGATGGTGGAGGCTAAAAGGGGACATGGTGGAACATTTTAGGACTCAGGTTCGGTATAATACAACACGGGCTGTGATTGGGGATGCAAATCGGATGTGGCAGGGAGTAGCCCCCATAGTGAGAGAAACTGCCACAAAACTTCCAGGGGTATCTAAAAGACAGGGTGCGAATGACATCTTGGTGGTAGTCAGACGAGGTCTAGGGGACGGTAAAGGAGAAAAAGAGAGCTTTTAAAGATCTGTTGGAAAGTGCAACAGAGGCGGAGCGGGTAACTAATAGAGTAAGGTATACACTAGCAAAACAAAAGGCCAAGAAGACTATTTCAGTGGCTAAAGGAGAAGCTTACTAGAATATGTACAGGGATTTGGATATGGTCTAGGAAGCATAAAGAATTTTCAAGATAGCAAGAGATAAGGCACGTGAGATGAAGGATTTCAACCAAGTCTGTTGTATACGTGACGAAGCAGGACGGGTACTCATAGAGGCCCAAGCCATCAAGCAGAGGTGGTAGAGATACTTTTATGGCCTATATAACGAAGACATATTAGTCAACATAGAGTTAGACGAACTCCCCGTGTCGAGACACTTTCTAAACGGGTACTTATGGGGGAGGATCACAAGGGGAGAAATTACAAAGGTTTTAAGGGGGATGGGGAGCAGAAGGGTCGTAGGGTCGGATGAGATCTCTATAGAGGTATGGAAGCGAATAGGAGCTGTCGGTATTGAGTGGTTAGTTCAGCTCTTTAATGTGATCCTCGAGTCAGCCAAGATGCCAGATGAATGGAGATTGAGTAGGTTAATCCCCTTATACAAGGACAAAGGAGACATCCAATAATGTCACAACTATCGAGGCATCAAATTACTAAGTCATACCATGAAACTGTGGGAGAAGGTAATTAAAAAGAGAATCCAGAGAACTGCTTCTATATTAGCCAACCAATTTGGATTTATGCCTGGTAGGTCTATGACAGAAGCAACATATCTACTCCGGAGACTAATGGAATGCTACAGGGAATGAAAACAGGATTTGCATATAGTTTTTGTAGATTTGGAGAAGGCGTATGACAGGGTTCCTAGAGAACTCATATGGAGGTGTTTGGAGGCAAAGGGCATTCCTATGACTTATATCAGAGTAATTAAGGATATGTATGAAGGAGCATTGACTAGCATAAGGACGATAGGAGGTGACACGGAAGTGTTCTCCATTGGTGCATGTCTCAATTTTGGACATGTTTGAGAACGTGAAAAGCATAGGTCCAAATAAACTATTGTGTGATAGATTCAAAATGTTGATATTTTGAATATTTCCAAATTCGTAAGGAATTCGACCTTTCAAATTGTTGCTGGAGAGATCCAATCTAATGAAATCCATGCCAAGGATTCGTTTCATTTTGTAACCAAAAATGTTTCCCTTCATTACAAATTCAAACTCTCCCGTATAATCTAAGTTTTAACCAAAAATTTCTTTCTTATACTTAAACGAATACTTGGTAGAGAGTACAGAGAGCTTATTACATAAAAGACCAACTACCTTTAACTTATTCTTCATCTTCCACAAATTATTATGACTCAAAAAAAGATACCTTAACTCATAATACTTTTTAACCCACTTTGGAATGATACCTATTAAACAATTATGACTGAGATCCAAAACTAACAAAATATTGGAATTAGAGATTTGAGGAAAAGGTCCTTCCAATCTGTTTTCCGACAAATAAATCTGTTGCAACTGTGAAGTTTCCAATATTGCAGGTATGCTTCCAAAAAGAATGTTTTTTGAAAGATCCAGCACTTGAAGAGCATCCATTATTGCAATCCACTTCAGAATTTTGTCAAATAGTTTGTTATCACGCATGACAAATACGTTAAAAAAGAGCAATTAGACATTCTTTTGGGAATGCTCCTAATAAACTCATTTTTCGATAGATCTTGAAGTGAATCACACGTTAGTATTATGATAATCAAACCACAAGAAGGGGGGTTGAATTGTGTAAACTTTTTCGTTAA